>CM038677.1:420697813-420802813 GCA_021605205.1 Aegilops longissima | reverse complement strand
CATGTCTGCGTGTCTCCCGAACCCATAGGGTCTACACACTTAAGGTTCGGTGACGCTAGGGTTGTAGAGATATTAGTATGCAGTAACCCTAAAGATGTTCGGAGTCCCGGGTGAGATCCCGGACGTCACGAGGAGTTCCGAAATGGTCCGGAGGTAAAGATTTATATATAGGAAGTCAAGTTTCGGCCATCGGGAAAGTTTCGGGGGTCACCGGTATTGTATCGGGACCACGGAAGGGTCCTGGGTCCACCGGGTGGGGCCACCTATCCCGGAGGGGCCCATGGGCTGAAGTGGGGAGGAACCAGCCTGGTGGGCTGGTGCGCCTTGGCCTCCTCCCTGCGCCTAGGGCAGAAACCCTAGGGGTGGGGCGCCCCTTGGCTTGGGGGCAAGCCACCCCTTGGCCGCCGCCCCTTGGAGATCCCATCTCCTAGGGGCGGCGCCCCAGGGCCCTATATATAGTGGGGAGGAGGCAGCCGCACCTGGCCCCTGGCGCCTCCCTCTCCCTCTCCAACACCTCCTCCTCTCCGTAGAGCTTGGCGAAGCCTGCCGAGATCCCACTGCATCCACCACCACGCCGTCGTGCTGCTGGATCTCCATCAACCTCTCCTTCCCCCTTGCTGGATCCAGAAGGAGGAGACGTCTTCCCCAACCTTACATGTGCTGAATGCAGAGGTGCTGTCCATTCGGCACTCGGTCATCGGTGATTTGGATCACGACGAGTACGACTCCATCAACCCCGTTCTCTTGAACGCTTTCGCTCGCGATCTACAAGGGTATGTAGATGCACTCCTTTTCCCCTCATTGCTAGATAACTCCATAGCTTGATCTTGGTGATGCGTAGAAATTTTTTGATTTCTGCTACGTTCCCCAACACCTAGAGCATTTACAGTCTGGCACCCCAAACCCTCCTCAAACGCCCGGGTGGGCCACCTGATCACTGACCGGTCACGAAACTTCGACCCAGCCAGGCGCCTCAAACAGGCCTCAAACGCCCGGGCTGACCGGCACCCCTCATATCCAGCCAAATATGGGGCGGACCTGGCCCACGTTGGCCCACCCGACCCCACATATATTCCTCCCCATCCGCTCGCCGGACCAAACTCTAGCCACTTCACTCCACTCCCCTATACCATCCAAGCTCGTCTTCGGCGGCGTCCGGTCGTGTCCGGCATGGCGGGCAGCGGATCTGAGTCTTTCACCTCTAGATCCATCGACCCCGAGCTCATCCCACGCGGCCACGGGGAGGAGATGGTCGTCCGGCTTGCACTCCGCCGCTCCCGGGAGGAGGCACGTGCACGGCAGCGCTCTGACTCCTTCCGTCGGGAATCCATTACGTCCGCTCAAATGGCACATGGATCCGGCGCTAGGGCGGCCGTCGCTGCCTCACCGGAGGCGGTGCGGTCTGTCTTGCATCTGAGCATGGTGGCCGACGCGCAACCCCTCCGTTGGCGTGCCGAGGCCATGGACGCACTGTGGGCGTCGTCCGGCGCAAACATGGCGTCGTGCCTGCCATGCGAGGCAGCGGGCGCGGGAGGCGGCGGCAACACTCGCGGCGGTGGATATCGGCGAGGCGGAGTCACATTCTCTGGTGCCCCGTATGGTGCACCAGTCCAAGCGCCGCAACCGCATCGTGGTAGATGTCGTCGGCTCGTCCCGGGACGTATCCATCATCGATCTAACGTCCACCGGCACCCAACGGGTTCACGGCTCCGACGAGGAAGAGTAAGGCATGGAAGGCGGCGACTCCTTGAGTCCCGTGAGCTGGCTCGCGTCTCATGCCCTACTCTATCCTGCCGGCGACCGGACCAACACTCTCGGGAGCGCAGCCGGCCGCCGGACATGGCCACGGTGACTGGACGAGCTCCGCTTAAAGATCGCTATGTTGGATGCAAAAATATGGATTTAAGGTTTCTAATTTGAGGTATTCGGACGTGGATTGTATTATTTGAGGCGTGACTGATCAGTGTCTGCGGACGCGTGTTCTAGGGGCTGGATTTGCCTATCACGGCTGTAGATGCTCTTATTCTAAGTATGACTAGCTAAGCTGAACACAATCTCCCTTTCACCAGTGATCATAGACTGGATATCTCGCACGTGCACCATGTACCTCAAGCGGTCACCGCCACTAGCGACACCGGAGTTTCGGTACCTCAATTGATCACCGCCACTGCCTCCGAGCAGTCCAGCTCAACCACTAGCGACACCGGAGTTCTGCGAATCGCAAGCTCCAGACACTCACGGCGAGCCTCCAGCTCCACCAAGCGCACACTCGCGGGAGTGAATTGCAAAAAACCACCACATTTGGGGCATCGTTTGCGGAAAACCACCAGGTCACTAATCTTTTGCAAAAATCACCACGAATTCGGTAAACATTTTGCAAACAGCACTGATCGGGTGATTTGGCTCATTTGATCACTTTCTTACAAGTGGGACCAGATTGTAAGGAGCTGACTTGGCATAACATTTACACACACCCTTAGATCTAAAAAGAAAAAGCAATCAACCCCTCCCTCCGTTCGCTGCCTGCAGGCCGCCTCTGTGGCCGCTCCGCCCGCTCAGCCGGCGGCATGCTGCCTCTCCGGCGATCCATCGCGCCGCCACCTTTCATCTCCACCACCACGCCGCGCTCGCCGCCTGCTGCAGACCGAGCTGCACATCCCCTCCTTCTCCCGTCTCCTACCCTCTGCAGCATCCATGCCCCCGGACGCGATGTGCCGCCGCTTCTGCATTGAGCCGGCCGCCGTGGTCGTTTCCGTCAACTACCATCGCACGCCTGAGCACCGGTACCCCGTCGTGGAACTCGTCCTCAAGGAACCCCGCAGCACGGCCGTGACCCAGTGCGCGCTGGAGGTGTACCGCTTATCCCGCGCGCAATTGCGCGATCTGCAGCTCGACGACAGCGGCGAACTTGTGGAGCATCGCCACCGGGAGGCTCACCGGCGCTTGTCCATCCAGTCCTAGCCTCTGGCCGCCGCGCTAGCCTGCTCGCCGGCGACGAGGCAATAGAACAGGAAGCTGCACTGCCACCCGTCTCAGCCGGAGCGGCTTGGGTTTGACCGGGAGACGATGCTCCGGCAAGCAGCGCGGGCCGAGATTGCGGCCAACCAAGAGCTTCAACAAGTGCGCATGAGTGTGCACACATGTGTGTGGTTCAAATCAATAGAAAGAAATTGGAAGAGACCAGGGGAAGAATTGATATGCTCTGGAGCTCGCCCGCTCGCGGCCAGATGCAGACACAGCTCATCTTGCATGACTTCCTTGGTGTCTCTCTCGTCGCCGGCTCAAAACAACTGAGGAGTAAAAAGAATCCTACTCTATTGATTTGAACTGTTTTCTTCCTTGGCGTTGTTTGCTAGCTCATCTTGCTCTGGAGCCAACTGAGGAGTAAAATGTTTTGAGCACAACTGAGGAGTAAAAAGAATCCTACTCTCTGAATATATAATCCTAAGACTCAAAACATTTTTGTTCTAGACTCAACAACGCCAGCAAACAATCAAGCAGGGGGCTCCTAAGTCGGGGATGGCTCTGATTACCAACTTGTAACGCCCTCGATGCGTCTATATCTCCCACGTGTCGAAGCACGACTTAGAGGCATAACCGCATTGAAAGCAATGTCGCAAGTGAGGTAATCTTCACACAACCCATGTAAAACATAAGGAAAGAGATACATAGTTGGCTTCAATCGCCACTTCACACAATACATAAATAAACATCCATCATCCAGATTACACTCAAGGTCCGACTACGGAACCAAAATAAAAGAAGACTACCCCAAATGCTACACGATCCCGATCGTCCCAACTAGGCTCCACTCTGATCATCGGGAAAAGACACATAGTAACGACCACGTTCCTCGTCGAACTCCCACTTGAGCTCGCCAGCGTCACCAGTCTTGGCATCGTCGGCACCTGCAACTGTTTTGGTAGAATCTGTGAGTCACGGGACTCAGCAATCTCACACCGCGAGATCAAGACTATTTAAGCTTATAGGAAGGACAGAGTTGTGAGGTGGAGCTGCAGCAGCGACTAGCATATATGGTGGCTACATTACGCAAAAGAGAGCGAGAAGAGAAGCAAGGCACGGTCATGAAGCCAGAGGCGATCAAGAAGTGATCTGAAACTACTTACGTCAAACATAACTCCAACACCGTGTTCACTTCCGGACTCCGCCGAGAAGAGACCATCACGTTACACACGCGTTGATGTGTTTTAATCAAGGTCAACCGGGTTTTCTACAACCGGACGTTAACAAATTCCCATCTGCCTCATAACCATGGCACGGCTTTGAAAGATAATACCTGCAGGGTGTCCCAACAGCCCATTATAAGCTCTCACGGTCAGCGAAGGATATTCCTTCTACCGGGAAGACCCGATCGATCTCGGAATCCCGGACTACAAGACATTTCGACAATGGTAAAACAAGACCAGCAAGACCACCCGATCGTGCCGACAAATCCCGATAGGAGCTGCACATATCTCGTTCTCGGGGCACACGGATAAGCGAAGCGTCTGGTACCAACGTGACCCAAGTTGCCAAGGGACGGTCCCAAGACGGTGCTCTAGTTTGGACCAACACTCGGAGGAGCACTGGCCCGGGGGTTAAATAAAGATGACCCTCGGGCTCGCGAAAACCCGGGGGAAAAAGGCTTAGGTGGCGAATGGTAAAACCAAGGTTGGGCCTTGCTGGAGGAGTCTTATTCAAGGCGAACTGTCAAGGGGGTCCCATAAATCACCCAACCGTGTAAGGAATGCAAAATCAAGGAACATAACACAGGTATGACGGAAACTAGGGTGGCAAGAGTGGAACAAAACACCAGGCATGAGGCCGAGCCTTCCACCCTTTACCAAGTATATAGATGCATTAATTAAATAAGAGATATTGTGATATCCCAAAATAACCATGTTCCAACATGCAACCAACTTCATCTTCACCTGCAACTAGCAACGCTATAAGAGGGGCTGAGCAAAGCGGTAACATAGCCAATCAACGGTTTGCTAGGAAAGGATGGTTAGAGGTTTGACATGGCAATATGGGTGGCATAGTATAGCAAGTGGTAGGTAACGTAGCATAGGCATAGCAAAAGAGCGAGCATCTAGCAAGCAAAGATAGAAGTGATTTCGAGGGTATGGTCATCTTGCCTGCAAGGTTCTCAGAGTTGTCGAAAGCTTGATCCTCGTAAGCGTTATCAATAGGTTCCTCGTTCACGTACTCGTCTCCCGGCTCTACCCAAAGCAAGAACACAAACAATGGAACCACAATAAATCACGGGCGATGCACAAACAACATGATGCAATACATGGCATGATATGCGAGATGTGAGATGCAATGCGTATGCGTGCTCCGGAAGGAAAATGATGAACAAGGCATCAACTTGGCAAACCAAGTATGCCGCTGGAAAGGTGAGATGATTTCGGCTGAGCAAGCAAAACAAGAATGGCACAAATCTGCCATTAGCAGCATGATGCCACATAGCAAGCAACAAGAAATTAAGCTACTGCACCCAAACGTACCAACAAAGCATATGGCAGTGATCTACTCAAGATGCTTGACAAAAGATGAACACTGATCTACGGCTAATTCACACCATAACAGGTCCAAACAAGCATGGCAAAAGTGCAAAATATATCAGCTTCACGGACTTGAGAAAATACTAACATGCCGAAATTAACATCGGAAGGCATGTTTAGAGCAAACAAACAACCTGCTACAGGAACAATACATAGCAAAACAAGGCATGGCATGAATCTACTCAAGGCATTGAACAAAAGTCCCTTCTGACCAAGAGCCAAAAGGGATCAGAAAATGTAATAGCACCAATGTCAATATAGCAAGTTTAGTTATGATTCAGCAAGCAGGGCACGACATTGACAGAATTATGAAGGCATCTTCGCGAGCTCGATGCACTCACTACAGAGCATTTCATGATAAACTAAGCATACATCCATCAAGAAGACATGGCATAGAAGCTATACATGGCAATAACAACATCATAGCATATACGTATCAACTACAACAACCTTGGCAAAATTGAATAACATGTAAACAACCTGCAAGGAAACATTTTATAGCAAAAGTAGAGCTCGATTGACTCAAGCTATGGCACTCCATAATTGCAAACAAGGGCATGGATGGATAGAGAATAACCATATGTTCAAAACATCCTTATCAAGTATCTCAAAATAAGCATGGATCTCTCTGCAGCATCAAGTTTACATGGCATAAAAATATCGCTGAGCAGGGGCTGAAATCAGCAACATCATGAAGCCTAATTTGCATGCTTGTGCTAGTCACCACAGAGATCACAAAAATACATGGCATACACCCCTGCAAAGATGGCATGGCATATTACAAAACACATGTAGGACTCAAGATCATAGGATGCACACATCAATCATGGCAAAAATGATGTACTCGTCTAGACGAACATTTCGGTATGCTACACGCCCAAAACGGAGCCACGGGTGCAAAGTTATGATGCGATGAACATGCAACAAAATTTATGACAGATAAGGACTTAGACGAAAATCGGGGAGGAAGAAAGTCAACCAAGGCTTGATCGGATCTGGCGTCTTGCTGGCTTGAGGTTCGCCGCGGAGCTCGGAAGCCGGAGGAGGATGGAGGAGAGGCAGGCGACCGAATCTGGCCGGATCCGCGCCCAGCGCGTCGGGCGGAGGCGGGGCGGGCGGCGGAGCCTTGGCGGAGGCAGCGACGGCTCGGCAACCGGACGAGGCGGCGGCGCGGCGACCGGACGAAAGCACGGGCGAGCCGCGCCGGCGGAGGCTGATCTGGCAGGCGGCGGCGGCGGGCAGCGGAGCGGGCGGCGGCGGCGAGATCCGGCGGCGGAGCAGGAGATGGGCCGTGGGGCCTCCACGGGCCTGGCGGGCAGCGGCGGCGGCGGAGGCCGGAGTGCCACGTGGCGCTTCTGCGGTTGGCCTTGGCGGCGGCGGATCGTCCGGCACGGACCGGACGTGTCGACGCGGAGGAGGAGCGGGGCTAGGGTTTGGGATCCGAATTTGGAGGGTGCACATATTTGTAGGTAGAGGAGCTAGGAGACTCCAAATGGGGTGCGGTTTTCGCCCACACGATCGTGATCGAACGGCGGAGAGGATGGAAGTGACTTAGCTGGGTTATTGGGCTGTTTTGAAGAGGTGTTGGGCTGCAACACACAAGAGGCCTTTGCGGTTACCCGGTTAACCGTTGGAGTATCAAACGACCTCCAAATGGCACGAAACTTGATAGGTGGTCTACCGGTGGTGTACCAAGGCCACTTGGCAAGCCTCGGTCCATTCCGAGAACGTTTAACACCCGCACACAAAAGAGACAAGAGGGGTGCGCCGGTGCATGTGGGAGTGTCGGATTGCAAAACGGACAACGGGGAAAATGCTCGGAATCATGAGACGAACACGTATGCGAATGCGATGCACATGATGACATGATATGAAATGCATGACATGGACAAAATGCAAAATGAAGAAAAACCCAACCACGGAGGGAAAACCATAGCACATAGCCGGAAATGGCAAGAGTTGGAGTTACAAATATGGAAAGTTACATCCGGGGTGTTACAACACTCCACCACTACAAGAGGATCTCGTCCCGAGATCTAGGACTAAAAGAACTCCGGATATTCAGAACGGAGGTGATCCTCGCGCTCCCAGGTGGCTTCTCGGTCGGAATGGTGTGGCCACTTCACTTTCAGGAATTTGATTGACTTGTTGCGAGTCTTGCACTCGGTTTCTTCAAGAATAGCAACGGGGTGCTCATGATAAGACAGATCTTCTTGGAGATCAATCTCTTCGAAGTTGATAGTGCGCTCAGGCGTCTTGAAGCACTTGCGAAGCTGTGACACGTGAAACACATCATGCACGTTCGCGAAGTTGGACGGAAGTTCAAGTTGATAGGCGAGATCGCCTCTTTTGCCAATGATCTTGAAAGGACCCACGTATCTAGGGGCAAGCTTCCTTTGATACCGGCGGCAGTGCCTTTCATTGGAGAGACGCGGAGGTAGACATGGTCTCCGATTTCAAAAGCCACATCACGGTGCTTGTCATCATAATATCCTTTCTGGCGCGATTGTGCGGCTTTGAGATTCTCACGAATGACTTTGCACATTTCTTGACCTGTGATCAAGTCGTTGCCAAGAAGTTGGCGTTCACCTTTCTCGGACCAATTGAGAGGAGTGCGGCACTTTCTACCATAGAGAATTTCGAATGGGGCCTTGCCCAACTCGCTTGGAAGCTGTTGTTGTAGGAGAACTTCGGCATATGGAAGACAATCTTCCCACTTCATACCGAAAGAGATGACACAAGCCACGAGCATGTCTTGAGGATTTGATTGACTCGCTCGACTTGGCCACTTGTTTGAGGATGGAAAGCTATCTTTGAAGCGAATGTTGGTGCCCATGGCCTTCAAAAGAATCCCAAAACTTGGAGGTAAAGATGCTGCCACAGTCGAAGAGATGAATTGTGGAATGGCTTGCAAGGAGACAATTACGGAGGTGTATAGCTCGCCAACCGAGCTGCTGCGATAGATTCTTTGATTGGAAGAAAATGAGCCACTTTAGTAAGCTTGTCAATGACAACGAAGATAGCATCATTTCCACGCTTGGACTTTGGAAATCCAGTCCGAAGTCCATCTCGATATGATCAAACTTCCATTCGGAATAGCAAGAGGTTGGAGGAGACCAGCTGGTCGTTGGTGTTCTGCTTTCACCCTTGGCGGACATCACATTCATTCACGAATTGAGCAATTTCTCGCTTCATTCGAGTCCACCAATACGACTGCTTGAGGTCATGGTACATCTTCGTACTTCCAGGATGAATGGATAGAAGAGAATTGTGCGCCTCGTTCATAATGACTTTACATAGATCACCCTTTGGAACCACAATCCGGTCCTCGAAGAAAAGAGTATCTTTGTCATCAATGTGGAAGCACTTATATTTGGAAATGCCCTTGTCGATACCACGTTTCACCTTTTTCACCATGGTATCCAGGAGTTGAGCCTCACGAATTTGGTCTTCCAAAGTAGGAGAGACTATGAGGTTGGCAAGAAAACCTTGAGGAACAACTTGAAGATTCAGCTTGTGGAAAACTTCACACAGATCCGGTTGGAAGGGCTTGAGAATTAAACTGTTGCAGTAAGCCTTCCTGCTCAAAGCATCTGCAATCACATTCGCCTTGCCTGGAGTATATTCAATACTTGGGTTGTACTCTTGAATCATTTCGACCCATCGAGTTTGCCTGAGGTTGAGGTTGGGTTGAATGAAGATATACTTGAGACTCTTGTGATCGGTGAATATGTCCACTTTCCTTCCCAACAAGAGATGTCTCCATGTTATCAATGCATGGACAAGCGCCGCCAACTCAAGATCGTGAGTGGGGTAGTTCTTTTCGTTGAGCTTCGGTGACGAGAGGTATAGGCCACAACTTTCTTCTCTTGCATTAACACAGCACCGAGACCTTGAAGAGCATCACACGAAAACTTGAATGGCTTGGATACATCGGGAGGAGTTAAGGCAGGAGCTGTGACGAGTTTCTCTTTGAGAGTATTGAAAGCAACGTCACACTCGGGGAGACCGGACATACTTCACATGCTTCGGAGGAGGTTGGAAGAGGATTTGCAATCTTAGAAAGTTCTCAGCGAATCTTGACAATAGCTTGCAAGTCCAAGAAAACTATGAAGCTTGCTTGACATTCGAGGAGGTTCCCAATTCACAACTCTGAGACACCTTCTCGGGATTAACAACGATGCCCTTGGCGGAGATGATGTGACCAAGATAAAGAACTTCATCAAGCCAAAATTCACATTTGGAAAACTTCGCATAGAATTGATGCTCTACGAGCTTGTCGAGCACCAATCGCAAATGTTTGGCATGATCCTTCTTATTCTTGGAAAGACCAAAATATCATCGAGATAGACCAAGACAATTCATTGGTGTAGGGGTTGAAGATGAAGTTCATCATTCGAGAGAATGTTGGAGGAGCATTGACAAGGCGAAAGACATGACAAGATATTCATAAGAACCAAAACTTGTTCGAATGCTGTCTTGGGAATATCTTGTTCACGAATCGAATTTGATGATAACCCATACGAAGGTCAAGCTTGGAGAACACTTTAGCACCTTTGAGTTGCTCGAAAAGCTCATTGATGTTGGGAAGTGGATACTTGCTCTTGATAGTCTTCTTGTTCAATGGGCGGTAATCGGCCTTTGCGTCCGTCCGTACCATCCTTCTTACGGACAAAAGAACTCCACAACCCCATGGAGATGAACTCGGTGCGATCAAACCCGGCGCTCTTGTTCATCGAGCTATTTCTTCAATTCCTTCAGCTCATTTGGTCCAAGCTTGTATGGGCGCTTGCAAGCGGGTTCCGTGCGGGCTCAAGATCGATAACAAATTCGACCGGCGGTGAGGAGGCATACCGGAGCTCTTACGGAAAGACATCTTGAAACTCACAAGCAGCGGGGAATCGAGAGATAGCATCAACTCGCCCTTCTCATTGAGAGAAAACAACCAAATGGTTTCATCACGGCGGCATAGATGATCACATCCTCGGAAGAGTGTGTCAATTGAATTTCCACAAGGCACAATCAAGCTGAGCTTTGTCTTGAGAAAGCTAGTCCATCCCGAGAATTAGATCAATATCCGAGTCACCAAGGACAAATGGTTTAGATAGAAACTTATAGTCGCCCATCTTGATAGAGACATCATGAACTATTGAGTTGGCTCTCATTGACTTCCCCGGAGAAACAACACCCAAAGGTTTATCCAGGTAAGACCAAGTAAAATCATTCTTTGCAAAGAACGATCTTGACATGAAACAATGCGATGCACCAGTATCAAATAAGACTTTTGCAGGAATATCATTAACTGAGAGATTACCCATTATCACATCAGAAGAATCCTCTGCTTGCGCTGCATTCATCATGTTCACCTTTGCAGACTTGGGATTATGCTTTACCACCGCATTGCTTGAAGATCTCACAGGAGGAGGAGGCGGAAGGCGCCTTTGGTTGAAGCACTTGCTCGCGTAGTGACCTTTCTGCTGGTACTTGTTGCAAGTCACCTCTGAGAGCGGACGGTGATAAGGAGCATTTGACCTTGGAGCTTGAGAATTAGACTTGTTACGATAGCTTTGGGTTGGGTGGGTGGGAAGATCCACGACCACCTGAGTTCTTCTGCGATAAAGGTAAAGCGGAGGAGGAGGAAGGTAGAACTTCTGCTGCTTAGCTGCCACTTGAGAGGAAGAAGAAGACTGAACTGCATCCACTGATTCTCTTCTTAGAAGCCTCACACTTGAGCTGGGCAGCTTCTTGCTTGATGCCATGTTGTAGAATTCATCATACTTTTCTGGCTCAAAAAGCACGAGAGCTAATTGCAGATCTTCTCTGAGGCCACCTCTGAATTGATAGATCATACTCTTTTCATCAGGGACATCTTGCTTAGCAAAGCGGCGAGTTTAGGCTGGATATTGTATTGATACAGGACATGCCGCCTTGCTTGAGATTGCGGAACTCCTCACGCTTGCTCTCAACAACACTTTGCGGAATGTGGTGAGCTTTGAAGTCTCGGCGGAACTCATCCCGGTAATTACGACCTCCTCTGGAATCTTTGTATTCTGATACCACTCGGTAGCTTGGTCCTTGAGTTGAAATAAAGCAAACTTGACAAAGTCCTCGGGTCGACATTGCTACATTCAAAATGTTTGCCGATGTGCACAAGCCAATCGTCGGCGTCGTGGCCTCGACACGAAGCTGAAAGATTTGGCTGATTAGCAAGGAACTGATTGAGGGTAGCGAAATCGGCTGATTGTTGCCTTGGCCTTGATTTCCTTGGTTGCCTTGCCCTTGGAGTGCGCTCTTGCAAGACTTGCAAAATCATCGAGCTTTTGCGTTGGTGGCTGCCATGATAGCTTGCCATGCCTCGGAGGCGGAGGTGGAGGTGGAGGTTCGGTGACTCCCATCATTGCGTTCGGATTGAGGCGTTGGCGGAGCCATCTGAAGAGGTGACATCCGTTAGCATCTTGATGAGCAGATAGACAAGTTGAATCAGCGGATAGAAATTGCAACATATAGTCTTCACAATAAACATTGAACAAGGATGAGCGAATGAATTCCAAAGCTAACATCACTCGTCCATTAAGGTGAAAGCCACTTGATTAAGGGTTGATGAAAAAATAACAAAATGCAGTTGGAACAAGTAAGTGGTAAGGATTACCCAATCGCAAACCAAATATCTGCGGGAAGAAATGCTAAAGCTACTTGAATCCCACCTATAAACTCCGAAACTTTACGGTTATGCAATCGGGTGTTGGGGATCTGAGGGACACAAAATATATCACCCAAACTAACAATACCTAGATCCATTTGTATCCATCCGTCAACACATAACCAAGAAACCTTGAAATCGTGTACCTCGACCTTGAAAAGCATCCGTTATCGAGTCATGGCAATACTCGAGCTCGCCCGATCTTTGGGTTATCGGGTTATCTCACCAACAAGCTGTACAAAAGAGATTTTCGATGTCGGCAAAGCTCGGTATTCGAGAACTGCAGCGATAAAATTGTGGCGACAACACCTCGGAGCTCAACTCCCGGGACACTGCCACAACCCCTAAATGTCGGGAGGCACCAAGAACAATGTTCTCGTCACAAAACCATCGGAGCGATTCAAGATACCGCATGATCCTAAAAGAAAATTTTAGTGAAATTTGAGGAGAGGAGAGTCAAAACTTCTCGTCGGGAGACCTCACCGAGGCGATGAAGGGGCTGAGGTAAAAGAATCCTACTCTCGATATATATAATCCTAAGACTCAAAACATTTTTGTTCTAGACTCAACAAGCATGACAAACAATCAAGCGGGGGGCTCCTAAGTGGGGATGGCTCGATTACCAACTTAGCGCCCTCGATGCATCTATATCTCCCGTGTGAAGCACGACTTAGAGCATAACGCATTGAAAGCAATGTCACAAGTGAGGTAATCTTCACACAACCCATGTAAAACAAAGGAAAGAGATACATAGTTGGCTTCGATCGCCACTTCACACAATACATAAATAAACATCCATCATCCAGATTACACTCAAGGTCCGACTACGGAACCAAAATAAAAGAAGACTACCCCAAATGCTACACGGATCGATCGTCCCAACTAGGCTCCACTCTGATCATCGAGGAAAAGACACATAATAACGACCACGTTCCTCGTCGAACTCCCACTTGAGCTCGGTTCGTCACTGTCTTGGCATCGTCGGCAGTGCAACTGTTTTGGTAGAATCTGTGAGTCAGGGGACTCGGCAATCTCACACCATGAGATCAAGACTATTTAAGCTTATAGAAAGGATAGAGTTGTGAGGTGGAGCTGCAGCAGCGACTAGCATATATCGTGGCTACATTACGCAAAGAGGCGAGAAGAGAAGCAAAACACGGTCGTGAAGCTAGTAGCCATCAAGAAGTGATCTGAAACTACTTACGTCAAACATAACTCCAACACCGTGTTCACTTCCGGACTCCATGAGAAGAGACCATCCGCAGTTACACTGCGATTGATGTGTTTTAATCAAAAGTCAACCGGGTTTCTACAACGGACATTAACAAATTCCCATCCGCCTCATAACAGCGAGCACGGCTTTGAAAGATAATACCTGCGGGGTGTCCCAACAACCCATTATAAGCTCTCACGGTCAGCGAAGGATATTCCTTCTCTAGGAAGACCGATCGATCTTGGAATCCCGGACTACAAGACATTTCGACAATGGTAAAACAAGACCAGCAAGACCACCCGATGTGCCGACAAATCCCGATAGGAGCTGCACATATCTCGTTCTCGGGGCACACGGATAAGCGAAGCGTCTGGTATAACGTGACCCAAGTTGCCAAGGGGCGGTCCCTTTGCGGTGCTCTAGTTTGGACCAACACTTTCGGAAAACCTTGGCGGGGGTTAAATAAAGATGACCCTCGGGCTCGCGAAAACCGGGGAAAAAAGGCTTAGGTGGCGAATGGTAAAACCAAGGTTGGGCCTTCTTTGGAGGAGTCTTATTCAAAGCGAACTGTCAAGGGGTCCCATAAATCACCCAACCGTGTAAGAGCATAAAATCAAGGAACATAACACCGGTATGGCGGAAACTAGGGTGGCAAAGTGGAACAAAACACCGGGCATAAGGCGAGCCTTCCACCCTTTACCAAGTATATAGATGCATTAATTAAATAAGAGATATTGTGATATCACAAAATAACCATGTTCAACATGGAACCAACTTCATCTTCACCTGCAACTAGCAACACTATAAGAGGGGCTGAGCAAAGCGGTAACATAGCCAATCAGCGGTTTGCTAGGAAAGGATGGTTAGAAGGTTTGACATGGCAATATGGTTGGCATAGTATAGCAAGTGGTAGGTAGCATAGCATAGGCATAGCAAAAGGCGAGCATCTAGCAAGCAAAGATAGAAGTGATTTCGGTATGGTCATCTTGCACGCAGGTTCTCGAGTTGTCGAGCTTGATCCTCGTAAGCGTTCTCAATAGGTTCCTCGTTCACGTACTCGTCTCGGCTCTACCCAAAGCAAGAACACAAACAATGGAACCACAATAAATCCGCAGGCGATGCACAAACAACATGATGCAATACATGGCATGATATGCGAGATGTGAGATGCAATGCGTATCGCGTGCTCGGAAGGAAAATGATGAACAAGGAATCAACTTGGCAAACCAAGTATGGCGCTGGAAAGGTGAGATGATTTCGGTTGAAATCGATATAAAGATCACGAATCGGATGCACGGTTTGCAAATGGCAAACAAAACAAGAATGGCACAAATCTGCCATTAGCGACATGGTGCCACATAGCAAGCAACAAGAAATTAAGCTCGCACCCAAGCGTACCAAGAAAGCATATGGCAGTGATCTACTCAAGATGCTTGACAAAAGATGAACAACGAGCTATGGCTAAATCACATCATAACGAGGTCCAAACAAGCATGGCAAAAGTGCAAAATATATCAGCTTCACAGACTTAGAAAAATTACTGAATATGGCGAAACACATCGAGGAAGCAATGTTGAGCAAGAAAACAATATGCTACGAGGAACTTATAATAGCAAAACAAGGCATGGCATGAATCTACTCAAAGCCTAGAACAAAGTCCCTTAGCCAGACACGCTCATGGTCGGTAAGGGACTTGTGCATTTTTGAGTGGAACAGTGATGTTCCTTTTTGGAACATGTTTGCTTGTTGGGGATATCACAATATATGCTGTCAGGCTGACCAGTGTGACCAGAAGAAGCACGTCGAAATGATTTTGATGTGTTCTTTCAATGTGTGAACATCGACATTGCTTGGCAATCTAGATTATGCGTTACAAAACTGTTTTAATCTTTGGAATGGATATATCAGAACATCGATTCTTTGAGCAGTGCCAGTGCATGTTGAGGTGAGTTTGCGAACTGTCAAGCATGGTGCTGGGCAAGGTAGCTCAGATTCATGTCATGCAGCAATAAGCACTAGTTCCCTCACTGGGACCACAGCTGTCGGCCGAGAGTCTTCAGTTGTGTCGTGGCCTGGTGCGATTGTGTGAACAGGTGCAAACATCTCAGAAGCCGGAGTGTGCAACTCATGACCAGCTGTAGTGAGCCAGCAAGGTCCAGTGTCTGAAATGAGTTCAGCCGATCTAGCATGATCCAAAAACATTGTTGAGGTGGCACAGCTATGATGAATGGCGATCAAATATCTGATGTGATAATGTCTTGATGCATTCACGGGGCTCAGGTCAAGTGGTGCATCACGTTTGACTCATCGTTGCCAACATGATCACTTCTTCACATTTGGGTAAACCCATGGATGTCATTCTATAGTGATTAGCAGTTGAGCTCCGGTTGGTGGTTCGGATACCACAATCAAGATGAGGCGACTATAGATTTCTAGCTAAACCAATTGTCCTTGGTGACTGGGATATTGATCTTGAAAGTCGATGAAACGTCTTGTCGAGAAAAGAAAAGGATAACCGCAGACTTGACTGCGTCGATTACCGTCCATTGAAGACAATCAGAACAAGTATCATTCCGGAATCAATGAACTTCCAGTAACTCAGGTGTGATTGGTCAGGAAGGCTGCGGTGGATGATTGTGGGAAGGATGGTGAAAAAGTTGTGTGAAGGTTCAGATTTCTAAGAACAAAGTCAGGTGATCAGAACATCGAAGGCATGAGTGGGAAGGTGTCTTCCATGGGACCTCCTGACTTCCAGGCGAGACCGAGCAGGTCCCGAGGTGCTGAAAGTGCCCAGCGACAAAGTGATCCTGGGGTTCTTCGTGGCGGGCGCTAAAACTCTCCAGAATGGACCGAGGTTTGTCAATGGCCATGTTCCTGATCCAAGATTCCGGGTCATTGGGCTCGTTGTGCTCCATGATTAACACCTCTAAAGGCCTCTTTGGATGCAGCCCAGCACCTCAAAAACAGTCCATGCCCATCTCAAATCACCTCCGTATCGAGTTCGTCACCGACATCATGTGGACTCTCTAACTCCTATCTATATACACCCCCATTCCAAATTCGGATCCTCTCCCCTAACAACAAATCCCGAATCCGCCGCCGCGGGCGTGTCGGGCCCGGCGGACAACGTCCGCCGCCGCCCAGCGCCTCTCCAGCGTCGCCATATGGCGCCGCCGCTCTCGCGCCAAGCCCGCTGAAACCCGACCCGCTGACCCTCCGGCCAGCAGCGCCCGCCTCCGCTTCGCCCGGCCAGCCCGTCGCCTTTGCCCTTAGCCACGCTCTCGCCGCCGCCACCGAACCTCGCCGGCAGCCCCATACTTTGCCCGCCCGCCGTCCTTGGTAGCCCGACCGGCTGCCTCCACCGCCGCACGGCGGCCCATGCCTCTCCCTCCTCAAACAGCCCTCCTCCGGCTGCCCGGCATCTCGGCTCATCCGACCTCGATCCGTTAGAAGGCTATGTGATGTTAGTTTACATTTCTTAGAGAACATGCACTTTGTCATTTTGCCATGATTGATGTGTGCACCCTATGATCTTGAGTCCTACATGTGTTTTGTAATATGCCATGCCATCTTTCAGGGGTGTATGCCATGTATTTTTGTGATCTATGTGGTGACTAGCACAAGCATGCAAACTAGGCTTCTTGATGTTGCTGATTTCAGCCCTGTTTAGCGATATTTTTTATGCCATGTTAACTTGATGCTACTGAGAGATCCATGCATATTTTGAGATACTTGATAAGGATGTTGTGAACATATGGTTATGATCTATCCATCCATGCCTTTTTTTGCAATTATGGGTGCCATAGCTTGGAGTCAATCGCACTCTACTTTTGCTATAAAATGTTTCTGGCAGATTGTTTACATGCTATTCAATTTTGCCAAGGTTGTTGTAGTTGATCCGTGTATGCTATGATATTGTTCTTGCCATGTATATCTTCTATGCCATGTATTCTTGATGTATGTATGCTTAGTTTATCATGTAATGCTCTGTAGTGAGTGCATGAGCTCTTAAACATGCCTACTTGTTATCTGTTTTTGTCATGCCTGTTCTTTGAATCATTATGAAACTTGCTATATTGACATGGGTGTTACTATATTTTCTGATCCTTTTGGCTCATGGTCGATAAGGGACTTTTGTTCTATGCTTTGAGTAGATTCATGCCATGCCTTGTTTTGCTATTATAAGTTCCTATAGCATATTATTTTCTTGCTCTGAACATTGCTTCACGATGCTGTTTTACGCCATATTCAGTAATTTCACTAAGTCGTGAAGCGATATAATTTGCACTTTTGCCATGCTTGTTTGGACCTGTTATGATGTGATTTAGCTTGCGTAGCTCAGTGTTCATCTTTTGTCAAGCATCTTGAGTAGATCCGTCCATATACTTTGTTGGTACGTTTGGGTGCAGTAGCTTAATTTCTTGTTGCTTGCTATGTGGCATCATCTTTGTTAATGGCAGATTTGTGCCATTCTTGTTTTCTTGTCATTTGCAAACCGTGCATCCGATTCGGTGATCTTTATATCGATTTCAACGAAATCATCTCACCTTTCAGCGGCATACTTGGTTTGCCAAGTTGATGCCTGGTTCATCATTTTCCTTCGGGCGCATGCGCATTGCATATCACATCTCGCATATCATGTCATGTTTTGCATCATGTTGCTTGTGCATTGCACCATGATTTATTGTGGTTCCTTTGTTTGTGTTCTTGCTTTGGGTAGAGCTGGAGGCAATGCGTGAGCGAGGAACCTGTTGAGAAGCAGCTTTCGAGGATCGAGCTTTTCGACAACTCGAGAACTTTTGCGAGCAAGATGACCATACCCTCGAAATCACTTCTATCTTTGCTATGCTAGATGCTCGCTCTTTTGCTATGCCTATGCTACGATGCTATCACTTGCTTATCATGCCACCCACATTGCCATGTCAAACCTCTAACCATCCTTTCCTAGCAAACCGTTGATTGGCTATGTTACCGCTTTGCTCGGCCCTCTTATAAGCGTTGCTAGTTGCGGTGAACATGAAGTTTGTTCCTTGTTGGAACATGGAGATGTTGTTCCTTTTTGGAACATGTTTACTTGTTGGGGATATCACAATATATCTGCTATAATTAATGCATCTATATACTTGGTAAAGGGTGGAAGGCTCGGCCTTATGCACGGTGTTTTGTTCCACTCTTGCCCCTAGTTTCCGTCATACGGTGTTATGTTCCTTGATTTCGCGTTCCTTACGGTTGGGTGATTTATGGGACCCCTTGACAGTTCGCTTTGAATAAGACTCCTCCAGCAAGGCCCAACTTTGGTTTTACCATTTGCCACCTAAGCCTTTTTCCCGGGTTTCGCGAGCCGGGTCATCTTTATTAACCCCGGACGGTGCTCCTTGAGTGCTGGCCCAAACTAAAGTGCTTTGCAGCGCCCCTCAAGGAAACTTGAGGTCTGGTTTTAGTTATGCGGACTGCTCATCGGTGTGCCACGAGCGAGATATGTGCAGCTCCTATCGGATTTATCGGCATTATTAGGCGGCTTTGCTGGTCTTGTTTTATTCTTGTCGAAATGTCTTGTAGTCAAGGATTCGAGACTGATCGGTCTTCGGTAGAAGGAATATCCTTAGTTGACCGTGAGAGCTTATAATGGGCTAAGTTGGGACACCCATGGGTATTATCTTTGGCCGTGCCAGCGGTTATGAGCGGATGGGAATTTGTTAATGTCGGTTGTAGAAAACCGAAGTTGACCTTAATTAAATACAAATCAACGCGTGTGTAACGTGATGGTCTCTTCTGGTGGTCAAGGAAGTGAACCTGATGTTGGAGTTATGTTTGGCGTAAGTAGTTGAGGATCACTTCTTGATGGCTACTAGCTTCACGACCGTGCCTTGCTTCTCTTCTCGCTCTCTTTTACGAATGTAGCCACCATATATGCTGATTAAACTGCTGCAGCTCCACCTCACAACTCTGTTCTTCCTATAAGCTTAAATAGTCTTGATCTCGGGTGTGAGATTTACGAGTCCCGTGACTCACAGATTCTACAAAACAGTTGCGGAGTGCCGGCAGATGCGGTCACGGTGGCCTTAGGCGAGCTCAAGTGGGAGTTCGATGAGGCGATGGTAGTTACTATGTTTCTTTTCACGATGATCGATAGTGGAGCCAGTTGGGACGATCGAGGATCTGTGTAGCATTTGGGGTATCTTCTTTTATTTTGGTTCCGTAGTGGGACCTTGAGTGTAATCTGAATGATGGATGTTTATTTATGTATTGTGAAGTGGCGTAAGCCAACTATGTATCTCTTTCCCTTATGTATTACATGGGTTGTGTGAAGATTACCTCACTTGCGACATTGCTTTCAATGCGGTTATGCCTCTAAGTCGTGCTTCGACACGTGGGAGATATAGCCGCTCGAGGCGTTACAAGTTGGTAATCAGATCCTTCCCGACTTAGGAGCCCCACAGCTTGATTGTTTGCTGGGCGTTGTTGAGTCTAGAACAAAAATGTTTTGAGTCTTAGGATTATATATATCGGAGTAGGATTCTTTTTACTCCCAGGTCCTTAAATACGCTCTGGTGAGGTCTCTGGCGTAGAAGTTTGACTCTCCTCTCCTCAAATTTCACTAAAAAATTTAGGATCACGCGGGTATCTTGGAATCGTTCGATGGTTTGTGGCGAGAACATTGTTCTTGGTGCCTCGACATTTAGGAGTTGTGGCGGTGTCGGGGAGTTGAGCTCCGGTGTTGTCGTCACAATTTTATCGTTGCAGTTCTAGAATACACGAGTTTTGCCGACATGAAATCTCTTTTATGCAGTTGTTGGTGAGATAACCCGATAACCCGATCTTGAGGCGAGCTCGGGAGTATTGCCATGACTTCGTTATAACGGATGCTTTTGAAGGTCGAGGTACGATTTCGAAGGTTTCTTGGTTATGTGTTGTGGATGGATACAGGCTGGATCTAGGTATTGTTAGTTTGGGTGATATATTTTGTGTCCTGTATCCCCAACACCAGATTGCATAACGAGAAAGTTTGGGAGTTTATAAATGGGATTCAAGTAGCTCTTAGCATTTCTTCCCTTGAATATTTGGTTTGTGATTGGGTAATCCTTACCACTTATTTGTTCAGTCGTACCTTGTTATTTTTTTCATCAACCTTTAATCAAGTGGCTTCTCACCTTAATGGGATGTGATGTTAAGCTTTTGGAATTCATTCGTTCATCCTTGTTCGAATGTTTATTGTGAAGACTATATGTTTCTATTTCTATCCGTTGATTCTACTTGTCTATCATCTATCAAGTGCTATGGATGTCACCCTCTTGGGATGGCTCATGTAGCGTCGAGAATCGAGCATAATGAAGGAGTCAGTCGAACCCTCCACCTCCACCTCCGCCTCCAGGAGGCTGGCAACTATCATGGCAGCCACCAATGCAAATGCTCGAGATGATTTTGCAACTCTTGCAACATATAGTTTGCCATGCCTCGGGCGGCGGAATGAAACAGTCTTGACTCAGCGTGATTGATTCAAAACGAAGCTGGAAACTATTTAAGACTGGCAGTATGAGCGGATTCACAACATATATGCAGAACAATGATACGAATGTCGCAAAATCTCGCTCGTGGGTGATGTGATGAAAAAAAACTGGTGCTAAAGAAAAGTGTTGAGGCGTGTAATTTCAAAAATTCCTACGCTACGCAAAGATTATGGTGATGGCATTAGGCGAGGGGAGAGTGTATGTCCACGTACCCTCGTGGGCTGTGGCGGGCGTTATAACAACTTGGATTGATGTAAGTAAATGCGTCTTCACGATCCGACCGATCCAAGTACGAGCATACGGTACCTCCCGAGTTCAGCACACGTTTAGCTCGATGGCGATCCCGGGCTCCGATCCGGCAAAGCGTCGGGGATGAGTTCCGTCGGCCGCGACGGCGTGGTGGCGATGATGATCCACCGGCGCGGGGCCGCCTAAGCTCATGACGATATGACTCTGGCGCGGGGCTTCGCCTAAGCTCAGCGATGATATGACGAAGTGGAATATGGTGGAGGGGCACCGCTGCGGCTAAGAGCGATCCAGTAGATCAACTTATGTCTGGGGTGCCCCCCTTCGTATATAAAGGCAGCAAGTGCGTGCGGCCCTAGGAGGCGCGCCGGAGGTCCTACTCCCGGGAGTGGGACTCCCCCTTTCTAGTTGTATTAGGACTTGGGGGGAGGGAAGAGGAAGGGCGCGCCCCCCTCCTGTCCTATTAGGACTAGGGGGGAGGCGCGGCCTGCCTGGCGGCCCTCCTCTTCTCCTTATGGCCCATCAAGGCCCATTGACCCCGGGAGGTTCCGGTAACCCCGGTGTTCGGTAAAATCCGATTTCATCGGAACCTTTCCAGAAGTCAAACATAGGCTTCCAATATATCGATCTTTATGTCTCGACCATTTGAGACTCCTCGTCATGTCCGTGATCACATCGGGACTCGAACAAACTTGGTACATCAAAACTTATAAACTCATAATAAAGCTGTCATCGTAGCGTTAAGCGTGCGGACCCTACGGGTTCGAGAACTATGTAGACATGACCTAGAACTATTCTCGGTCAATAACCAATAGCGGAACACGGATGTTCATATTGGTTCCTACATATTCTCTGAAGATCTTTATCGGTCAAACCGCATAACAACATCGTTGTTCCCTTTGTCATCGGTATGTTACTTGCGAGATTCGATCGTCGGTATCCAATACCTAGTTCAATCTAGTTACCAGCAAGTCTCTTTACTCGATACGTAATACATCATTTCATAACTAACTCATTAGTTACAATGCTTGCAAGGCTTAGGTGATGAGTATTACCGAGAGGCCACGAGATACCTCTCAGGCAATCGGAGTGACAAAACCTAATCTCGAATTATGCCAACTCAACATATACTTTTGGAGACACACTGTAGAAACCTTTATAATCACCCGATTCGTTGTGACGTTTGGTAGCACACAAAGTGTTCCTCGATGCGGGAGTTGCATAATCTCATAGTTGCAGGAACTTTGTATAAGTCATGAAGAAAGCAAAGCAACATACTAAGCGATCAAGTGCTAAGCTAACGGAATGGGTCAAGTCAATCACATCATTCTCTAATGATGTGATCCGTTAATCAAATGACAACTCATGTCTATGGTTAGGAAACATAACCATCTTGATTAACGAGCTAGTCAAGTAGAGGCATACTAGTGACATCTTTGTTTGTTTATGTATTCACATGTATTATGATTCCGGTTAATACAATTCTAGCATGAATAATAAACATTTATCATGATATAAGGAAATAGAATAATAACTTTATTATTGCCTCTAGGGCATATTTCCTTGATCTCCCACTTGCACTAGAGTCAATAATCTAGATTACACGTAATGATTCTCACACCCATGGAGTCTTGGTGCTGATCATGTTTTGCTCGTGAGAGAGGCTTAGAGTCAGCAGGCTGCAACATTCAGATCCGTATGTATCTTGCAAATCTCTATGTCTCCCACTTGGACTTGGTCGAATGGAATTAGGCGTCTCTTGATGTGCTTGGTCCTCTTGTGAAATCTGGATTCCTTTGCCAAGGCAATTGCACGATATTATCCTGAAGATCTTCATTGGTCCCGATGCACTAGGTATAACACCTAGATCGAAATGAACTCCTTCATCCAGACTCCTTCATTTGTTGCTTACGAAGCAGCTATGTACTCCGCTTCACATGTAGATCCATACGGCGCTTTGTTTAGAACGCACCAACTTACGGCTCCACCGTTTAATAAAAATCATATCCGGTTTGCGATTTAGAATCGTCCGGATCGGTGTCAAAACTTGCATCGGCGTAACCCTTCGACTAGCTCTTTGTCACCTCCATACGAAAACATATCCTTAGTCCTTTTCAGGTATTTGGGAGGATGTTCTTGACGCTTTCGATGATCCACTCTGGATTACTTTGGTACCTTCCTGCCAAGCTTATTGCTAAGCATACGTCGGTCTGGTACACAGACATTGCATACATGATAGAGCCTATGGCTGAAGCATAGGGAACATCTTTATTTTCTCTCTATCTTCTGTTGTGGTGGGGCATTGAGTCGACTCAATTTCACACCTTATGTCTGGTAAAAATCCTTTCTTTGCACTGATCCATTTGAACTTTTCAAAACCTTATCAAGGTATGTGCTTTGTGAAAGTCAATTAAGCGTCTTGATCTATCTCTATAGATCTTGATGCCCAATATATAGCAGCTTCACCGAGGTCCTTCATTGAAAACTTTTATTCAAGTATCCTTTTATGCTATCCAGAAATTCTATATCATTTCCAATTAACAATATGTAGTCATATAATATTAGAAATGCTACTGAGCTCCCACTCACTTTCTTGTAAATACGAGCTTCTCCAAAAGTGCTGTATAAAACCATATCTTTGATCACACTATCAAGCGTTTATTCAACTCGAGAGGCTTGCACGGACCATAGATTGATCGTTGGAGCTTGCACACTTTGTTAGCTCCTTTAGGATCGAAAAACCTTCGGTTGCATCATATACAACTCTTCTTCCAAATCCATTCAAATGCAGTTTTGACATCCATCGCCATATTTCATAATCATAAAATCAGGCGATTGCTAACATGATTCGAGACGAGACTTAAGCATCGCTTCTGGTGAGAAAGGTCTCATCGTAGTCAACTCCTTGAACTTGTCGAAAACCTTTTGCAACAAGTCGAGCTTTATGTGATAACATTACGTCGTCGTCGGTCTTCTTCTTAAAAATCCATTTATTCTCAATGGCTTGCCGATCATCGGGCAAGTCAACAAAATCCATACTTTGTTCTCATACATGGATCCCATCTCAGATTTCATGGCTTCAAGCCATTTTGCGAATCTGGGCTCACCATCGCTTCTTCATAGTTAGTGGGTTCACCATGATCTAGTAGCATGACTTCGAATAGGATTACCGTACCACTCAGTGCGGATTTTATTCTGGTTGATCTCTGATTCGGTGACAACTTGATCTGAAGTTTCATGATCATTATCATTATCTTCCTCGCTAATTGGTGTAGGTGTCACGAAACCGATTTACGTGATGAACTACTTTCAATAAGGGGCTGGTACTTATTACCTCATCAAGTTCTACTTTCCTCCACTCACTTCTTTGAGAGAAACTCCTTCTCTAGAAAGGATCCATTCTTAACAGCGAATGTCTTGCCTTGGATCTGTGATAGAAGGTATACCCAATTGTCTCCTTTGGGTATCCTATGAAGACACATTTTTCGATTTGGGTTCAAGCTTATCGGGTTGAAGCTTTTTCACATAAGCATCGCAACCCCAAACTTTCAGAAGCGACAACTTTGGTTTCTTGCCAAACCATAGTTCATAAGGTGTCGTCTCAGCGGTTTGCGGTGTCCTATTTAGCGTGAATGCGGTAGTCTCTAAGCATAACCCCAAAAGCGATAGCGGTAAATGGAAATAGACATCATAGATCGCACCATATCTAGTAAAATACGATTACGACGTTCGGACACACCATTACTGTTGTGGTGTTCCGGTGGCGTGAGTTCTTGAAACTATTCGCATTGCTTCAAATGTAGACCAAACTCGTAACTCAAATATTCTCCTCCACGATCAGATCGTAGAAACTTTATTTTCTTGTTACGATGATTTTCAACTTCACTCTGAAATTCTTTGAACTTTTCAAATGTTTCAGATTTATGCTTCATTAAGTAGATATACCCGTATCGCTTAAATCATCTGTGAAGGTGAGAAAATAGCGATATCCGCCACGAGCTTCAACATTCATGGACCACATACATCTGTATGTATGATTTCCAACAAATCTGTTGCTCTCTCCATACAACGGAGAAGCGGTGTTTTAGTCATCTTGCCCATGAGGCACGGTTCGCAAGTACCAAGTGATTCAAAGTCCATCGTATGGAGTTTCTTCATCGTTTTACACCGATATGACCTAAGCGGCGATTGCCACAAATAAGTTGCACTATCATTATCAACTCTGCATTTTTGGCTTCGACATTATGAATATGTGTATCACTCTTCGAGATTCAACAAGAATAGACCATTCTTCAAGGTGCATGACCATAAAAGATATTACTCATATAAATAGAACAACCATTATTCTCGATTTAAATGAATAACGTCTCGCATTAAACAAGATCCGATATAATGTTCATGCTCAGCAGCTGGCACCAAATAACAATTATTTGGGTCTAAAACTAATCGAAGGTAGATGTAGAGGTAGCGTGCCGACCGCGATCACATTGACTTTGGAACCGTTTCCCAGCGCATCGTCACCTCGTCCTTTGCGATTGCTCGCCTATTCCGTAGTCCACATTTGAGTTGCAAATATTAGCAACAGAACCGGTATCAAATACCAGTGCTACTACGAGCTCTAGTAAGGTACATCAATAACATGTATATCACATATACCTTTGTTCACCTTGCCATCCTTCTTATCCGCCAAATACTTGGGGCAGTTCCGCTTCCAGTGTCGGTCGCTTGCGGTAAAAACACTCGAGTTTAGGGCTTAGGTCAGACTTGGGTTTCTTCTCTTGAGAAGCAACTTTCTTGCTGTTCTTTGAAGTTTCCTTCTTCTTCCCTTTGCCCTTTTCTTGAAACTAGTGGTCTTGTTGACCATCAACACTTGATGCTCTTTCTTGATTTCTACCTCCATGACTTTTAGCATTGCGAAGAGCTCGGGAATTGTCTTAGTCATCCCTTGCATATTATAGTTCATCACGAAGCTCTTGTAGCTTGGTGGCAGTGATTGGAGAATTCATCAATGACACTATCATCGGAAGATTAACTCCAGGTTGAATCAAGTGATTATTATACCCGGACATTTTGAGTATGTGCTCCTTGTGAACTATTCTCCTCCATCTTGCAGCTATAGAACTTATTGGAGACTTCATATCTCTCAATCCGGGCATTTGCTTGAAATATTAACTTCAACTCTGGAACATCTCATTATGCCCCATGGCGTTCAAAAGCGTCGTTGAAGACCGGTTCTAAGCCGTAAAGCATGGCACCTTGAACTATGGAGTAGTCATCGACTTTGCTCTCGCAGACGTTCACAACTTACGGCGTTGCTCTGCACAGAGGCGGCACCCGGCGGTGCTTCGGGGCGTAATTCTTCGTGCAGCAATGAGGATAATCCTCAAGTTACGGACCCATTCGTGTAATTGCTACCATCATCTTTCAACTTTGCTTTCTCAAGGCGCATTAAAATTCAACGGAACAACAGCGAGCCATCTATCTACATTAAACATAGACAAGCAAAATACTATCGGTACTAAGTTCATGATAAATTTAAGTTCAATTAATCATATTAAAAACTCCCACTTAGGCAGACATCTCTCTAGTCATCTAAGTGATTCGTGATCAAATCAACTAAACCATAACCGATCATCACGTGAGATGGAGTAGTTTTAAATGGTGAACATCACTATGTTGATCATATCTACTATATGATTCACGCTCGACCTTTCGGTCTCCGTGTTCGAGGCCATATCTGCATATGCTAGGCTCGTCAAGTTTAACTGAGTATTCTGCGTGTGCAAAAGCTGGCTTGCACCGTTGTAGATGGACGTGGAAGCTTATCACACCCGATCATCACGTGGTGTGCGGGCACTCTGAACTTTTAGCAGCAGTGCATACTCGGGAGAACACTTCTTGATAATTTTAGTGAGAGATCATCTTATAATGCTACCTTTCAATCAAAGCAAGATAAGATGCAAAAGGATAAACATCACGTGCAATCAATATAAGTGATATGATATGGCCATCATCATCTTGTGCTTGTGATCTCCATCTCGAAGCACCGTCATGACCACCATTGTCACGGTAGCGACACCTTGATCTCCATCGTAGCATCGTTGTCGTCTAAGCCAACTATTGCTTCTCGACTATCGCTCTCTGCTTAGTGATAAAGTAAAGCAATTACATAGCTTTGCATTTCATACAATAAGCGACAACCATATGGCTCTGCCGATTGCCGATAACCGGTTACAAAACATGATCATCTCATACAATAAAATATAGCATCACGTCTTGACCATATCACATCACAACATGCCTGCAAAAACAAGTTAGGCGTCCTCTACTTTGTTGTTGCAAGTTTTACGTGGCTGCTACGGGCTGAGCAAGAACCGTTCTTACCTCGCATCAAAACCACAGCGATAGTTTGTCAAGTTGGTGCTGTTTTAACCTTGCATGAGGACGGGCGTAGCCACACACCAGTTCAACTAAAGTGAGAGAAAGCAGACACCCGCGGTCACCTTTAAGCAGCGAGTGCTCGAGCGGTGAAACCAGTCTCGGCGTAAGCGTCTGCGTAATGTCGGTCGGGCGCTTCATCTCACAATACCGCTGAACCAAAGTATGACATCTGGTAAGCGGTATGACTTATATCGCCCACAACTCACTTGTGTTCTACTCGTGCATATGACATCAACGCGCAAAACCAGGCTCGGATGCCCTTTGTTGGGAGCGTGGTAATTTCAAAAAATTCCTACGCTACGCAAGATCATGGTGATGGCATAGCGAGAGGGGAGAAGTGTATGTCCACGTACCCTCGTGAACCGTGGCGAGCGTTATAACAACGCGGTTGATGTAGTCATGCGTCTTCACGATCCGACCGATCCAAGTACGAGCATACGGCACCTCCGAGTTCAGCACGTTCAGCTCGATGGCGATCCCGGGCTCCGATCCGGCCAAGCGTCGGGGATGAGTTCGTCGACCTGACGGCGTGGTGGCGATGATGATGCTCCACCGATGCGGGGCTTCGCCTAAGCTCATGACGATATGACTCTACGGCGGGGCTTCTTCCTAAGCTCATGACGATATGACCGAAGTGGAATATGGTGGAGGGGCACCGCTTACGGCTAAGGAGCGATCCGTAGATCAACTTGTGTCTGGGGTGTCCCCTGCCCCGTATATAAAGGGAGCAAGGGGGTGCGGCGGCCCTAGGAGGCGCGGAGGAGTCCTACCACGGGTAGGACTCCCCCCTTTTCTAGTTGGATTAGGACTTGGGGAGGGGAAGAGGAAGAGGCGCCGCCCCCTCTCTCCTATTCGGACTAGGGGAGGCGCGGCACTGCCTGGCCGACCCTCCTCTTCTCCCTTATGGCCCATCAAGGCCCATTGACCCCGGGAGGTTCAAGTAACCCGGTGTTCGGTAAAATCCGATTTCATCAGGAACCTTTCGAGAAGTCAAACATAGGTTTCCAATATATCGATCTTTATGTCTCGACCATTTGAGACTCCTCGTCATGTCCGTGATCACATCAGGGACTCGAACAAACTTGGTACATCAAAACTTATAAACTCATAATAAGCTGTCATAAGTAGCGTTAAGCGTCACGGACCCTACGGGTTCGAGAACTATGTAGACATGACCTAGAACTATTCTCGGTCAATAACCAATAGTGGAACCTGGATGTTCATATTGGTTCCTACATATTCTCTGAAGATCTTTATCGGTCAAACCGCATAACAACATCACGTTGTTCCCTTTGTCATCGGTATGTTACTTGCCGAGATTCGATCGTCGGTATCAATACCTAGTTCAATCTACGTTACCACAAGTCTCTTTACTGATTCATAATACATCATTTCATAACTAACTCATTAGTTACAATGCTTGCAAGGCTTAGGTGATGAGTATTACGAGAAGGCCACGAGATACCTCTCCAGAGCAATCGGAGTGACAAAACCTAATCTCGAATTATGCCAACTCAACATATACTTTTGGAGACACACTGTGAAGTACCTTTATAATCACCCGATTCGTTGTGACGTTTGGTAGCACACAAAGTGTTCCTCCGATAGCAGGAGTTGCATAATCTCATAGTTGCGGGAACTTTGTATAAGTCATGAAGAAAGCAAAAGCAACATACTAAGCGATCAAGTGCTAAGCTAACGGAATGGGTCAAGTCAATCACATCATTCTCCTAATGATGTGATCCCGTTAATCAAATGACAACTCATGTCTATGGTTAGGAAACATAACCATCTTTGATTAACGAGCTAGTCAAGTAGAGGCATACTAGTGACATCTTTGTTTGTTTATGTATTCACACATGTATTATGTTTCCGTTAATACAATTCTAGCATGAATAATAAACATTTATCATGATATAAGAAATAGATAATAACTTTATTATTGCCTCTAGGGCATATTTCCTTCACGAAAAGCATTAGATTATCACGAGTCATGGCAATACTCGAGCTGCATGATCTTGGAGTTATAGGGAATTTATCTCTGTAAGCTGTACAAAAGAGATTTTCGACGATAACGGCAAAACTCGGTATTCGGAACTGCTTGATAAAATTGTGGCGACAACACCTCGGGCTCAACTCCCGGGACCTTTATACAACCCCTAAATGTCCAGGAGGCACCAAGAACAATGTTCTCGGAAATCACAAAACCATCAGGGCGATTCAAGATACCCGCGTGATCCTAAAAAGAAATTTTAGTGAAAATTTGAGGAGAGGAGAGTCAAAACTTCTAAATCGAGACCTCACCAGGCGACGAAGGGCCGGGGAGTAAAAAGAATCTACTCTCAGATATATATAATCCTAAGACTCAAAACATTTTTTGTTCTAGACTCAACAACGCCGACAAACAATCAAGCAAGGGGCTCCTAAGTGGGGATGGCTACGATTACCAACTTATTAGCGCCCTCGATGCGTCTATATCTCCCGCGATAGTCGAAAGCCACGACTTAGAGAACATAACCGCATTGAAAGCAATATACTTAAGTGAGGTAATCTTCACACAACCCATGTAAAACATAAGGAAAGAGATACATAGTTGGCTACGATTAAGCCACTTCACACAATACATAAATAAACATCCATCATCCAGATTACACTCAAAGATGCGACTACGGAACCAAAATAAAAGACTACCCCAAATGCTACGGATCCCGATCGTCCCAACTAGGCTCCACTACTGATCATCGGGAAAAGACACATAATAACGACCACGTTCCTCGTCGAACTCCCACTTGAGCTGGGTTGCGTCACCTGTCTTTGGCATCGTCGGCACACCTGCAACTGTTTTGGTAGAATCAGCAGAGTCACGGGGACTCGGCAATCTCACACCGAGATCAAGACTATTTAAACTTATAGGAAGGACAGAGTTGTGAGGTGGAGGCTATGCGAAGGCGACTAGCATATGGTGGCTACATTACGCAAAGAGGCGAGAAGAAGAAGCAAAACGCGATGCGTGTGAAGCCGATAGCGATCAAGAAGTGATCTGAAACTACTTCGTCAAATATAACTCCAACACCGTGTTCACTTCCCGGACTCCGCGAGAAGAGACCATCCGGTTACCTTGCGGTTGATGTGTTTTAATCAAGAGTCAACTTGGGTTTTCTACAATCGGACATTAACAAATTCCCATACGCCTCATAACAGCGAGACGCGGCTTTGAAAGATAATAATACCTGCGAGTGTCCCAACTTAGCCCATTATAAGCTCTCACGGTCAGCGAAGGATATTCCTTCTCTGGGAAGACCGATCAGTCTGGGAATCCCGGACTACAAGACATTTCGACAATGGTAAAACAAGACCAGACAAGACCACCGGTTATGCCGACAAATCCCGATGGGATACGCACATATCTAGTTCTCAGGCACACGGATAAGCGAAGCATATCTGAGTACCAGCATGACCCAAGTTGCCAAGGGGCGGTCCCCTGCGGTGCTCTAGTTTGGACCAACACTTTCGGAGAGCCTTTGCGGGGGTTAAATAAAGATGACCCTCGGGACTCGCGATGGCTTAGGGAAAAAAGGCTTAGGAAGTGAATGGTAAAACCAAGGTTGGGCCTTCTTGGAGGAGTCTTATTCAAGTGGCGAAGCTGTCAAGGGGTCCATAAATCACTCAGCAGGTGCTAAGAGCATAAAATCAAGGAAACATAACACCGGTATAGCCGAGAACTAGGGTAAGCAAGAGTGGAACAAAACACACGGGCATGAGGCGAGCCTTCCACCCTTTACCAAGTATATAGATGCATTAATTAAATAAAGAGATATTGCGATATCCCAAAATAACCATGTTCCAACATGGAACCAACTTCATCTTCACCTGCAACTAGCAATGCTATAAGAGGGGCTGAGCAAGCGGTAACATAGCCAATCAACGGTTTGCTAGGAAAGGATGGTTAGAAGGTTTGACATGGCAATATGGGTGGCATAGTATAGCAAGTGGTGGGTAGCAATAGCATAGGCATAGCAAAAGCGAGCATCTAGCAAGCAAAGATAGAAGTGATTTCGAGGTATGGTCATCTTGCACTACAAGGTTCTGGAGTTATTGAAAGCTTGATCCTCGTAAGCGTTATCAACGGGTTCCTCGTTCACGTACTGCGTCTCCGGCTCTACCCAAAGCAAGAACACAAACAATGGAACCACAATAAATCACAGGCGATGCACAAACAACATGATGCAATACATGGCATGATATGCGAGATGTGAGATGCAATCACGTATCACGTGCTCGGAAGAAAATGATGAACAAGGCATCAACTTGGCAAATGAAGTATGCGCTGGAAAGGTGAGATGATTTCGGTTGAAACCGATATAAAGATCACCGAATCGGATACTGCAGTTTACAAATGGCGAAACCGAAGCGAGAATGGCTTCCGAAATATGCCATGCGACATGATGCCAGCATAGCAAACAACAAGAAATTAAGCTCACTTTTAAGCGTACCAACAAAGCATATAAGCGTTGATCTACTCAAGATGCTTGACAAAGATGAACAACGATCTCGACTAATTCACACCATAACAGGTCCAAACAAGCATGGCAAAAGTGCAAAATATAAAGACTTCACAGACTTAGAAAATACTACTACATGCGAGAAATTAACATGAAGGAAGGCATGTTTAGAGCAAAACAAACAACCTTCTCTAGGGAACAAGGCATAGCAAAACAAGGCATGGCATGAATCTACTCAAGGCATTGAACAAAAAGTCCCTTAACACCACCAGAGACAAAGGGATCGAGAAAATGTAATAGCACCCATGTCAATATAGCAAGTTTAGATTATGAGTTCAGCAAGCGAGGCACGACATTGTGAGAATTATGAAGAGAGCATCTTCGCGAGCTCGATGCACTCACTACAGAGCATTTCATGATAAACTAAGCATACATCCATCAAGAAGACATGGCATAGAATACTACAGCATAGCAATAACAACACCATAGCATATCACATTATCAACTACAACAACCTTGGCAAAATTGAATAACATGTAAACAACCTGAACGCACTCATAAAGGCCTCTTTTAAGTTGCAGCCCAACACCCCTCAAAATAGTCCAATAACCCATCTAAGTCACCTCCATGCTCTCGGTCGTTCGATCACGATCGTGTGGTAACCGCACCTCATTTGGACTCTCCTAGCTCCCTCTGCCTATATACCACCCCATTCCAAATTAGCGGATCCTCTCCCCTAACCCTAGCAAATCCCAGATCCGCCCGCCGCTTGCGTGTCGGGCCAGGCGGACAACGTCCGCCGCCGCGCCTCTCGGCGTCGCCATGTGGCGCCGCCGCCTCCTGTGCGCCCGGCCCGCGAGCCCGACCGCAGCCCTCCCGGCCCGCGCGCCCCGCCTCCGCTTCGCGGCCAGCCCCGTCGCCCCTTCCGCCCGCCACCGGTCCTCGCCCGCCGCCACCGGGCCTCGCCAGCCCGGCCCGTCGCCCTTTGCCGCCCGCCCGTCCCTGTGGGTGGCGCCCGGCCGGCCGCCTCCGCCGCCCGCACCGGCGGCCCGGCCTCTCCCTCCTCCGGCAACCCTCCTCCGGCTCGCCCGGCGAGCTCGGCTAGATCCGGCCTCGATCCGTCGGGATCCGCCGAGGTTGACTTTCTCCTTCCCCGAATCCTCTAAGTCATTTTTCGGTGATATTTGTTGCATTTTCATCGTGCCATAACTTTGCACCGTAGCTCCGTTTAGATGCGTGTAATATGTCAAACTGTTAGCCTAGATGAGTAGATCATTTCATCTCATTGCATCATTTTCATTTGAGCTCATCTTGATGCCCGAAATGCTGTTAGAAGGGCTATGTGATGTTAGTTTGTTTCTTAACGAACATGCACTTTGTCATTTTGCCATGATTGATGTGTGCACCCTATGATCTTGAGTCCTACATGTGTTTTGTAATATGCCATGCCATCTTTCCAGGGGTGTATGCCATGTATTTTTGTGATCTATGTGGTGACTAGCACAAGCATGCAAACTAGGCTTCTTGATGTTGCTGATTTCAGCCCCTGTTTAGCTGATATTTTTATGCCATGTTAACTTGATGCTACCGAGAGATCCATGCATATTTTGAGATACTTCAGTAAGGATGTTGTGAACATATGGTTATGATCTATCCATCCATGCCTTTTTTTGCAATTATGGAGTGCCATAGCTTGAGTCAATCGCACTCTACTTTCGCTATAAAATGTTTCCTGGCAGATTGTTTACATGCTATTCAATTTTGCCAAGGTTGTTGTAGTTGATCCGTGTATGCTATGATATTGTTCTTGCCATGTATATCTTCTATGCCATGTATTCTTGATGTATGTATGCTTAGTTTATCATGTAATGCTCTGTAGTGAGTGCATCGAGCTCTTAAACATGCCTACTTGTTATCTGTTTTTGTCATGCCACATCTTGAATCATTATGAAACTTGCTATATTGACATGGGTGTTACTATATTTTCTGATCCTTTTTCGCTCATGGTCAGTAAGGGACTTTTGTTCTATGCTTTGAGTAGATTCATGCCATGCCTTGTTTTGCTATTATAAGTTCCTATAGCATATTATTTTCTTGCTCTGAACATTGCTTCCTGATGCTGTTTCTGCCATATTCAGTAATTTCACTAAGTCTGTGAAGCTGATATAATTTGCACTTTTGCCATGCTTGTTTGGACCTGTTATGATGTGATTTAGCCGTAGCTCAGTGTTCATCTTTTGTCAAGCATCTTGAGTAGATCACGTCCATATACTTTGTTGGTACGTTTGGGTGCAGTAGCTTAATTTCTTGTTGCTTGCTATGTGGCATCATCTTTGTTAATGGCGATTTGTGCCATTCTTGTTTTGCTTGTCATTTGCAAACCGTGCATCCGATTCGGTGATCTTTATATCGATTTCAACGAAATCATCTCACCTTTCAGCGGCATACTTGGTTTGCCAAGTTGATGCCTGGTTCATCATTTTCCTTCCGGGCATATCGCATTGCATATCACATCTGCATATCATGTCATGTTTTGCATCATGTTGCTTGTGCATTGCACCATGATTTATTGTGGTTCCTTTGTTTGTGTTCTTGCTTTGGGTAGAGCTGGGAGGCGAATGCGTGAGCGAGGAACCTGTTGAGAACGCTTTCGAGGATCCAGCTTTCGACAACTCGAGAACTTTGCGAGCAAGATGACCATACCCTCGAAATCACTTCTATCTTTGCTATGCTAGATGCTCGCTCTTTTGCTATGCCTATGCTACGATGCTATCACTTGCTTATCATGCCACCCATATTGCCATGTCAAACCTCTAACCATCCTTTCCTAGCAAACCGTTGATTGGCTATGTTACCGCTTTGCTCAGCCCTCTTATAAGCGTTGCTAGTTGCGGTGAACATGAAGTTTGTTCCTTGTTGGAACATGGAGATGTTGTTCCTTTTGGAACATGTTTACTTGTTGGGGATATCACAATATATCTGCTATAATTAATGCATCTATATACTTGGTAAAGGGTGGAAGGCTCGGCCTTATGCACGGTGTTTTGTTCCTCTTGCCGCCTAGTTTCCGTCATACTGGTGTTATGTTCCTTGATTTAGCGTTCCTTACGGTTGGGTGATTTATGGGACCCCTTGACAGTTCGCTTTGAATAAGACTCGTCGGCAAAGGCCCAACTTTGGTTTTACCATTTGCCACCTAAGCCTTTTTCCCGGGTTTTCGCGAGCCGAGGGTCATCTTTATTTAACCCCGGACCGGTGCTCCTTGAGTGCTGGCCCAAACTAAAGTGCTTTGCGGCGCCCCTCAAGAAACTTGAGGTCTGGTTTTAGTTATGCGGACTGCTCATCCGGTGTGCCACGAGCGAGATATGTGCAGCTCCTATCGGGATTTGTCGGCACATTCAGGTGGCTTTGCTGGTCTTGTTTTATTCTTTGTCGAAATGTCTTGTAGTCAGGGATTCGAGACTGATCGGGTCTTCGGTAGAAGGAATATCCTTCGTTGACCGTGAGAGCTTATAATGGGCTAAGTTGGGACACCCTGCAGGGTATTATCTTTCGAAAGCCGTGCCAGCGGTTATGAGGCGAGATGGGAATTTGTTAATGTCGGTTGTAGAAAACCGAAGTTGACCTTAATTAAAATACAAATCAACGGCGTGTGTAACCGTGATGGTCTCTTCTCGTGGTCAGGGAAGTGAACACTGATGTTGGAGTTATGTTTGGCGTAAGTAGTTCAGGATCACTTCTTGATGGCTACTAGCTTCACGACCGTGCCTTGCTTCTCTTCTCGCTCTCTTTTCGAATGTAGCCACCATATATGCTGAGTAAACTTGCTGCAGCTCCACCTCACAACTCTGTTCTTCCTATAAGCTTAAATAGTCTTGATCTCGCGGTGTGAGATTTACGAGTCCCGTGACTCACAGATTCTACCAAAGCAGTTGCGGTGCCGGCGATGCGGTCAGGTGGCGCTAACCCGAGCTCAAGTGGGAGTTCGATGAGGCGTGGTCGTTACTATGTTTCTTTTCACGATGATCGTAGTGGAGCCAGTTGGGACGATCGGGGATCTGTGTAGCATTTGGGGTATCTTCTTTTATTTTGGTTCCGTAGTCGGACCTTGAGTGTAATCTGAATGATGGATGTTTATTTATGTATTGTGTGAAGTGGCGTTGTAAGCCAACTATGTATCTCTTTCCTTATGTATTACATGGGTTGTGTGAAGATTACCTCACTTGCGACATTGCTTTCAATGCGGTTATGCCTCTAAGTCGTGCTTCGACACGTGGGAGATATAACCGCATCGAGGCGTTACAAGTTGGTAATCAGATCCTTCCCGACTTAGGAGCCCCACTTGATTGTTTCTTTGGCGTTGTTGAGTCTAGAACAAAAATGTTTTGAGTCTTAGGATTATATATATCGGAGTAGGATTCTTTTTACTCCCAGTCCTTAAATCGCTCTGGTGAGGTCTCGGCGTAGAAGTTTTGACTCTCCTCTCCTCAAATTTCACTAAAAAATTTAGGATCACGGGTATCTTGGAATCGTTCCGATGGTTTTGTGGCGAGAACATTGTTCTTGGTGCCTCGACATTTAGGAGTTGTGGCGGTGTCGGGGAGTTGAGCTCCGGTGTTGTCGTCACAATTTTATCGTTGCAGTTCTAGAATACGAGTTTTGCCGACATCGAAATCTCTTTTATGCAGTTGTTGGTGAGATAACCCGATAACCCGATCTTGAGGCGAGCTCGGGAGTATTGCCATGACTTCGTATAACGGATGCTTTTGAAGGTCGAGGTACCACGATTTCGAAGGTTTCTTGGTTATGTGTTGTGGGATGGATCAGCTGGATCTAGGTATTGTTAGTTTGGGTGATATATTTTGTGTCCCTGTATCCCCAACACAGTTGCATAACGAGAAGTTTGGGAGTTTATAGGTGGGATTCAAGTAGCTCTTAGCATTTCTTCCCTTGAATATTTGGTTTGTGATTGGGTAATCCTTACCACTTATTTGTTCGATCGTACCTTGTTATTTTTCATCAACCTTTAATCAAGTGGCTTCTCACCTTAATGGGCGTGTGATGTTAGCTTTTGGAATTCATTCGTTCATCCTTGTTCGAATGTTTATTGTGAAGACTATATGTTTCTATTTCTATCCGTTGATTCTACTTGTCTATCATCTATCAAGTGCTAACGGATGTCACCCTCTTGAGGATGGCTCCATAGCAGCGTCGAATCCGGAGCATAATGAAGAAGTCGGTCAGACCCTCCACCTCCACCTCCGCCTCCGGAGGCTGGCAGACGAGTAATTTCAAAAAATTCCTACGCACACGCAAGATTATGGTGATGGCATAGCAACGAGCGAGGGGAGAGTGTATGTCCACGCACCCTCGAGACATGGCGAAGCGTTATAACAACGCTGTTGATGTAGTCGACGCGTCTTCACGATCCGACCGATCCAAGTACCGAACGCACGGTACCTCCCAGTTCAGCACACGCTTAGCTCGATGACGATCCCCGGCTCCGATCCAGCAAAGCGTCGGGATGAGTTCCACAAGACGACGGCGCAGTGACGATGATGATGCTCCACCGACGCAGGGCTTCGCCTAAGCTCCGCGACGATATGACTCTACGTCAGCGCAGGCTTCGCTAAGCTCCGCGATGATATGACCGAAGTGGAATATGGTGGAGGGGGCACCGCACACGCTAAGGAACGATCCGTAGATCAACTTATGTCTGGGGTGCCCCCTGCCCCGTGATATAAAGGAGCAAGGGGGTGCGGCCGGCCCTAGGAGGAGGCGCCGAGGAGTCCTACTCCCACCGAGTAGGACTCCCCTTTCCTAGTTGTATTAGGACTTGGGGAGGGGAAGAGGAAGGGGCCGCCCCCTCTCCTGTCCTATTCGGACTAGGGGAGGGGCGCGCCTGCCCCGGCCGCCCTCCTCTTCTCCCTTATGGCCCATCAAGGCCCATTGACCCCGGAGGGTTCCGTAACCCCCTGTTCCGGTAAAATCCGATTTCATCCGAACCTTCCAAGTCCAAACATAGGCTTCCAATATATCGATCTTTATGTCTCGACCATTTGAGACTCCTCGTCATGTCCGTGATCACATCCGGACTCAACAAACTTCGCACATCAAAACTTATAAACTCATAATAAACTGTCATCGTAACGTTAAGCGTGCAAGGACCCTACGGGTTCGAGAACTATGTAGACATGACCTAGAACTATTCTCGGTCAATAACCAATAGCGAACCTGGATGTTCATATTGGTTCCTACATATTCTACGAAGATCCTTATCGGTCAAACCGCATAACAACATACGTTGTTCCCTTTGTCATCGGTATGTTACTTGCCCGAGATTCGATCGTCGGTATCCAATACCTAGTTCAATCTCGTTACCAGCAAGTCTCTTTACTCGCTCAGAATACATCATTTCATAACTAACTCATTAGTTACAATGCTTGCAAGGCTTAGGTGATGAGTATTACCGAGAAGGCCCCGAGATACCTCTCCCATAATCGGAGTGACAAAACCTAATCTCAATTATGCCAACTCAACATATACTTTTGGAGACACACAGAGAGTACCTTTATAATCACCCAGCTTACGTTGACGCTTTGGTAGCACACAAAGTGTTCCTCCGTAAACGGGAGTTGCATAATCTCATGGTTGCAGGAACTTTGTATAAGTCATGAAGAAAGCAAAAGCAACATACTAAACGATCAAGTGCTAAGCTAACGGAATGGGTCAAGTCAATCACATCATTCTCCTAATGATGTGATCCCGTTAATCAAATGACAACTCATGTCTATGGTAAGGAAACATAACCATCTTCGATTAACGAGCTAGTCAAGTAGAGGCATACTAGTGACATACTGTTTGTTTATGTATTCACACATGTATTATGATTCCTGTTAATACAATTCTAGCATGAATAATAAACATTTATCATGATATAAGGAAATAGATAATAACTTTATTATTGCCTCTAGGGCATATTTCCTTCAGTCTCCCACTTGCACTAGAGTCAATAATCTAGATTACACAGTAATGATTCTCACACCCATGGAGTCTTGGTGCTGATCATGTTTTGCTCGTGAGAGAGGCTTAGTCAACGGGCTGCAACATTCAGATCCGTATGTATCTTGCAAATCTCTATATCTCCCACTTGGACTTGGTCCCGAATGGAATTGAAGCGTCTCTTGATGTGCTTGGTCCTCTTGTGAAATCTGGATTCCTTTGCCAAGGCAATTGCACCAAGATTGTCACGTAAGATTTTCATTGGTCCCGATGCACTAGGTATAACACCTAGATCGAAATGAACTCCTTCATCCGCACTCCTTCATTTGTTGCTTCAAGCAGCTATGTACTCCGCTTCACATGTAGATCCCGCCACGACGCTTTGTTTAGAACTGCACCAACTTACAGCTCCACCGCTTAATAAAAATACGTATCCGGTTTGCGATTTAGAATCGTCCGGATCGGTGTCAAAGCTTGCATCGACGTAACCTTTACGACTAGCTCTTTGTCACCTCCATACGAGAAACATATCCTTAGTCCTTTTCGTATTTCAGATGTTCTTGACCGCTTCCAAAGATCCACTCTGGATTACTTTGGTACCTTCCTGCCAAGCTTATTGCTAAGCATACGTCAGGTCTGGTACACAGCATTGCATACATGATAGAGCCTATGGCTGAAGCATAGGGAACATCTTTTATTTTCTCTCTATCTTCTGTTGTGGTCGGGCATTGAGTCTGACTCAATTTCACACCTTGTAATACAGGTAAAAATCCTTTCTTTGCCTGATCCATTTTGAGCTTTTTCAAAACCTTATCAAGGTATGTGCTTTGTGAAAGTCCAATTAAGCGTCTTGATCTATCTCTATAGATCTTGATGCCCAATATGTAAGCAGCTTCACCGAGGTCCTTCATTGAAAAACTTTTATTCAAGTATCCTTTTATGCTATCCAGAAATTCTATATCATTTCCAATTAACAATATGTCGTCCACATATAATATTAGAAATGCTACAGAGCTCCCACTCACTTTCTTGTAAATACAAGCTTCTCCAAAAGTCTCAGATAAAACCATATGCTTTGATCACACTATCAAAGCGCTTATTCCAACTCCGAGAGGCTTGCACTGCACCATAGATTGATCGTTGGAGCTTGCACACTTTGTTAGCTCCTTTAGGATCGAGAAAACCTTCCGGTTGCATCATATACAACTCTTCTTCCAGAAATCCATTCAGAAATGCAGTTTTGACATCCATCTGCCATATTTCATAATCATAAAATGCGGCGATTGCTAACATGATTCGGACAGACTTAAGCATCGCTACGGGTGAGAAGGTCTCATCGTAGTCAACTCCTTGAACTTGTCGAAAACCTTTTGCAACAAGTCGAGCTTTGTAAACATAAATATTACCGTCGCCGCCTTCTTCTTAAAATCCATTTATTCTCAATGGCTTGCCGATCATCGGCAAGTCAACCAAAGTCCATACTTTGTTCTCATACATGAATCCCATCTCAGATTTCATGGCTTCAAGCCATTTTATGGAATCTGGGCTCACCATCGCTTCTTCATAGTTCGTAGGTTCACCATGATCTAGTAGCATGACTTCCGTAATAGGATTACCGCACCACTCAGTGCGGATTTTATTCTGGTTGATCTACGATTCAGTGACAACTTGATCTGAAGTTTCATGATCATTATCATTATCTTCCTCGCTAATTGGTGTAGGTGTCACGTAAACCGATTTACGTGATGAACTACTTTCCAATAAGGGAGCTGGTATGTTACCTCATCAAGTTCTACTTTCCTCCCACTCACTTCTTTCGAGAGAAACTCCTTCTCTAGAAAGGATCCATTCTTAGCAACGAATGTCTTGCCTTCGGATCTGTGATAGAAGGTATACCCAATTGTCTCCTTTGGGTATCCTATGAAGACACATTTTTCCGATTTGGGTTCAAGCTTATCAGGTTGAAGCTTTTCACATAAGCATCGCAACCCCAAACTTTCGAAAACGACAACTTTGGTTTCTTGCCAAACCATAGTTCATAAGGTGTCGTCTCAACGGATTTTGACGGTGTCCTATTTAACGTGAATGCGGCCGCCTCTAAAGCATAACCCCAAAACGACAGCGGTAAATCGGAAATAGACATCATAGATCGCACCATATCTAGTAAAGTACGATTCGACGCTCGACACACCATTACGCTGTGGTGTTCCCGGTGGCGTGAGTTGCGAAACTATTCCGCATTGCTTCAAATGTAGACCAAACTCGTAACTCAAATATTCTCCTCCACGATCAGATCGTAGAAACTTTATTTTCTTGTTACGATGATTTTCAACTTCACTCTGAAATTCTTTGAACTTTTCAAATGTTTCAGATTTATGCTTCATTAAGTAGATATACCCGTATCTGCTTAAATCATCTGTGAAGGTGAGAAAATAACGATATCCGCCACGAGCTTCAACATTCATCGGACCACATACATCTGTATGTATGATTTCCAACAAATCTGTTGCTCTCTCCATACAACCGGAGAACGGTGTTTTAGTCATCTTGCCCATGAGGCACGGTTCGCAAGTACCAAGTGATTCCAAAAGTCCATCTGTATGGAGTTTCTTCATGCGTTTTACATCGATATGACCTAAACGGCATTACCACAAATAAGTTGCACTATCATTATCAACTCTGCATTTTTTGGCTTCGACATTATGAATATGTGTATCACTACTGTCGAGATTCAACAAGAATAGACCATTCTTCAAAGGTGCATGACCATAAAAGATATTACTCATATAAATAGAACAACCATTATTCTCTCGATTTAATGAATAACCGTCTCGCATTAAACAAGATCCAGATATAATGTTCATGCTCAACGCTGCACCAAATAACAATTATTTAGGTCTAAAACTAATCCCAAGGTAGATGTAGAGGTAGCGTGCGACCGCGATCACATTGACTTTGGAACCGCTTTCCCACGCGCATCGTCACCTCGTCCTTTGCCGTGCTCGCTTATTCCGTAGTCCCTGCTTTGAGTTGCAAATATTAGCAATGTAACCAAGATCAAATACCAGTGCTACTACGAGCTCTAGTAAGGTACACATCAATAACATGTATATCACATATACCTTTGTTCACCTTGCCATCCTTCTTATCCGCCAAATACTTGGGGCAGTTCCGCTTCAAAGTCCATCCGCTTGCGGTAAAAACACTCGGCTTCGAGGCTTAGGTCCAGACTTGGGTTTCTTCTCTTGAGAAGCAACTTTCTTGCTGTTCTTTTGAAGTTTCCTTCTTCTTCCCTTTGCCCTTTTCTTGAAACTAGTGGTCTTGTTGACCATCAACACTTGATGCTCTTTATTGATTTCTACCTCCATGCTTTTTAGCATTGCGAAGAGCTCAGAATTGTCTTAGTCATCCCTTGCATATTATAGTTCATCACGAAGCTCTTGTAGCTTGGTGGCGTGATTGGAGAATTCTGTCAATGACACTATCATCCGGAAGATTAACTCCCAGTTGAATCAAGTGATTATTATACCTGCACATTTTGAGTATGTGCTCACCGACGTAACTATTCTCCTCCATCTTGCAGCTATAGAACTTATTGGAGACTTCATATCTCTCAATCCGGCATTTGCTTGAAATATTAACTTCAACTCCTGGAACATCTCATATGCCCCATGACGCTCAAAACGCCGTTGAAGACCGGTTCTAAGCCGTAAAGCATGGCACACTGAACTATGGAGTAGTCATCGCTTTGCTCGCCAGACGCTCACAACTTCGGCGTTGTTCTCGCAGCAGGTCTGGCACCCAGCGGTGCTTCCAGGACGTAATTCTTCTGTGCAGCAATGAGGATAATCCTCAAGTTACGGACCCATTCCGTGTAATTGCTACCATCATCTTTCAACTTTGCTTTCTCAAGGAACGCATTAAAATTCAACGGAACAACGGCACGAGCCATCTATCTACAGTAAACATAGACAAGCAAAATACTATCAGGTACTAAGTTCATGATAAATTTAAGTTCAATTAATCATATTAAAAAACTCCCACTTAGACAGACATCTCTCTAGTCATCTAAGTGATTACGTGATCCAAATCAACTAAACCATAACCGATCATCACGTGAGATGGAGTAGTTTTAAATGGTGAACATCACTATGTTGATCATATCTACTATATGATTCACGCTCGACCTTTCGGTCTCCGTGTTCCGAGGCCATATCTGCATATGCTAGGCTCGTCAAGTTTAACCTGAGTATTCTGCGTGTGCAAAACTGGCTTGCACCCGTTGTAGATGGACGTAAAGCTTATCACACCCGATCATCACGTGGGTCCGGGCACTACGAACTTTTAGCAACGGTGCATACTCAGGGAGAACACTTCTTGATAATTTTTAGTGAGACATCATCTTATAATGCTACCTTCAAACAAAGCAAGATAAGATGCAAAAAGGATAAACATCACGTGCAATCAATATAAGTGATATGATATGGCCATCATCATCTTGTGGTTGTGATCTCCATCTCCGAAGCACCGTCATGACCACCATTGTCACCGGCGCGACACCTTGATCTCCATCGTAGCATCGTTGTCGTCTCGCCAACTATTGCTTCTACGACTATCGCTCTCGCTTAGTGATAAAGTAAAGCAATTACATGGCTTTGCATTTCATACAATAAAGCGACAACCATATGGCTCCTGCCAGCTTGCCGATAACTTCGGTTACAAAACATGATCATCTCATACAATAAAATATAGCATCACGTCTTGACCATATCACATCACAACATGCCCTGCAAAAACAAGTTAGACGTCCTCTACTTTGTTGTTGCAAGTTTTACGTGGCTGCTACGGGCTGAGCAAGAACCGTTCTTACCTACGCATCAAAACCACAACGATAGTTTGTCAAGTTGGTGCTGTTTTAACCTTCGCAAGGACCGGGCGTAGCCACACTCGGTTCAACTAAAGTGAGAGAAACAGACACCCGCCGTCACCTTTAAGCAACGAGTGCTCAAGCGGTGAAACCAGTCTCGCGTAAGCGTACGCGTAATGTCGGTCCGGGCCGCTTCATCTCACAATACCGCTGAACCAAAGTATGACATGCTGGTAAGCAGTATGACTTATATCGCCCACAACTCACTTGTGTTCTACTCGTGCATATGACATCAACGCATAAAACCAGGCTCGGATGCCATCATTGGGGAACGAGTAATTTCAAAAAAATTCCTACGCACACGCAAGATTATGGTGATGGCATAGCAACGAGAGGGGAGAGTGTATGTCCACGTACCCTCGTAGACCGTAAGCGGAAGCGTTATAACAACGCGGTTGATGTAGTCATACGTCTTCACGATCCGACCGATCCAAGTACCGAACGCACGGCACCTCCGAGTTCAGCACACGTTCAGCTCGATGACGATCCCCGGGCTCCGATCCAAAGAAAGCGTCGGGGATGAGTTCCACAAGACGACGGCGTGGTGACGATGATGATGCTCCACCGATGCAGGGCTTCGCTTAAGCTCATGACGATATGACTCTATCGGCGCAGGGCTTCGCTTAAGCTCATGACGATATGACCAAGTGGAATATGGTGGAGGGGGTACCGTCGGCTAAGGAACGATCCGTAGATCAACTTATGTCTGGGGTGTCCCCCGCCTCGTATATAAAGGAGCAAGGGGTGCGGCCGGCCCTAGGAGGAGGCGGCTGAGGAGTCCTACTCCCACCGAGTAGGACTCCCCCCTTTCCTAGTTGGATTAGGACTTGGGGAGGGGAAGAGGAAGGGGCGCCCCTCTCCTGTCCTATTCGGACTAGGGGAGGGGCGGCCTGCCCTGGCCGCCCTCCTCTTCCCTTATGGCCCATCAAGGCCCATTGACCCCGGAGGGTTCCAGAACCCCCTGTTCCGTAAAATCCCGATTTCATCCGAACCTTCCAAGTCCAAACATAGGTTTCAATATATCGATCTTTATGTCTCGACCATTTCGAGACTCCTCATCATGTCCGTGATCACATCCGGACTCAACAAACTTCGTACATCAAAACTTATAAACTCATAATAAACTGTCATAGTAACGTTAAGCGTGCGGACCCTACGGGTTCGAGAACTATGTAGACATGACCTAGAACTATTCTCGGTCAATAACCAATAGCGGAACCTGGATGTTCATATTGGTTCCTACATATTCTACGAAGATCCTTATCGGTCAAACCGCATAACGACATACGTTGTTCCCTTTGTCATCGGTATGTTACTTGCCCGAGATTCGATCGTCGGTATCCAATACCTAGTTCAATCTCGTTACCGCAAAGTCTCTTTACTCGCTCGTAATACATCATTTCATAACTAACTCATTAGTTACAATGCTTGCAAGGCTTAGGTGATGAGTATTACCGAGAAGGCCCGAGATACCTCTCCATAATCGGAGTGACAAAACCTAATCTCGAATTATGCCAACTCAACATATACTTTTGGAGACACCAGAGAGTACCTTTATAATCACCCGATTCGTTGTGGCGTTTGGTAGCACACAAAGTGTTCCTCCGTAAACGGAGTTGCATAATCTCATAGTTGCGGAACTTTGTATAAGTCATGAAGAAAGCAAAAGCAACATACTAAACGATCAAGTGCTAAGCTAACGGAATGGGTCAAGTCAATCACATAATTCTCCTAATGATGTGATCCCGTTAATCAAATGACAACTCATGTCTATGGTTAGGAAACATAACCATCTTTGATTAACGAGCTAGTCAAGTAGAGGCATACTAGTGACATACTGTTTGTTTATGTATTCACACATGTATTATGATTCCTGTTAATACAATTCTAGCATGAATAATAAACATTTATCATGATATAAGGAAATAGATAATAACTTTATTATTGCCTCTAGGGCATATTTCCTTCACGAAAAGCATTCGTTATACGAGTCATGGCAATACTCCCGAGCTCGCCCCAGTACTGGGTTATCGGGGTTATCTCACCAACAACTGTACAAAAGAGATTTTCGATGTCGGCAAAGCTCAGGTATTCCAGAACTGCAACGATAAAATTGTGACGACAACACCTCGGAGCTCAACTCCCCGGGACACTGCCACAACCCCTAAATGTCAGGAGGCACCAAGAACAATGTTCTCGTCACAAAACCATCGGAACGATTCCAAGATACCCGCGTGATCCTAAAAGAAAATTTTAGTGAAATTTGAGGAGAGGAGAGTCAAAACTTCTACGTCAGGAGACCTCACCAGAGCGATGAAGGGACTGAGGAGTAAAAAGAATCCTACTCTCCGATATATATAATCCTAAGACTCAAAACATTTTTGTTCTAGACTCAACAACGCCAGCAAACAATCAAGCAAGGGGCTCCTAAGTCGGGGATGGCTCTGATTACCAACTTGTAACGCCCTCGATGCGTCTATATCTCCCACGTGTCGAAGCACGACTTAGAGGCATAACCGCATTGAAAGCAATGTCGCAAGTGAGGTAATCTTCACACAACCCATGTAAAACATAAGGGAAAGAGATACATAGTTGGCTTACAGTCGCCACTTCACACAATACATAAATAAACATCCATCATCCAGATTACACTCAAGGTACGACTACGGAACCAAAATAAAAGAAGACTACCCCAAATGCTACAGATCCCCGATCGTCCCAACTAGGCTCCACTATCGATCATCGGAAAAGACACATAGTAACGACCACGTTCCTCGTCGAACTCCCACTTGAGCTCGGTTAAGTCCACCAGTCTTGCATCGTCGGCACTGCAAACTGTTTTGGTAGAATCTGTGAGTCACGGGACTCAGCAATCTCACACCAGAGATCAAGACTATTTAAGCTTATAGGAAGGACAGAGTTGTGAGGTGGAGCTGCAGAAGCGACTAGCATATATGGTGGCTACATTCGCAAAAGAGAGCGAGAAGAGAAGCAAGGCACGGTCGTGAAGCCGATGGCGATCAAGAAGTGATCCCGAAACTACTTACGCCAAATATAACTCCAACACGTGTTCACTTCCCGGACTCCGAGAAGAGACCATCACGGTTACACGCGATTGATGTGTTTTAATCAAGGTCAACTTCGGTTTTCTACAATCGGACATTAACAAATTCCCATCGCCTCATAACCGCTGGCACGGCTTTGAAGATAATACCTGCAGGGTGTCCCAACTTAGCCCATTATAAGCTCTCACGGTCAACGAAGGATATTCCTTCTACCGGGAAGACCCGATCAGTCTCGGAATCCCGGACTACAAGACATTTCGACAATGGTAAAACAAGACCAGCAAGACCACCCGACTGTGCCGACAAATCCCGATAGGAGCTGCACATATCTCGTTCTCAGGGCACACCGGATAAGCGAAGCGTACAGGTACCAACGTGACCCAAGTTGCCAAGGGACGGTCCCGCACGGTGCTCTAGTTTGGACCAACACTCGGAGGAGCACTGGCCCGGGGGTTAAATAAAGATGACCCTCGGGCTCGCGAAAACCCGGGGGAAAAAGGCTTAGGTGGCGAATGGTAAAACCAAGGTTGGGCCTTGCTGGAGGAGTCTTATTCAAGGCGAACTGTCAAGGGGGTCCCATAAATCACTCAACCGTGTAAGGAACGCAAAATCAAGGAACATAACACCGGTATGACGGAAACTAGGGTGGCAAGAGTGGAACAAAACACCAGGCATGAGGCCGAGCCTTCCACCCTTTACCAAGTATATAGATGCATTAATTAAATAAGAGATATTGCGATATCCCAAAATAACCATGTTCCAACATGGAACCAACTTCATCTTCACCTGCAACTAGCAATGCTATAAGAGGGGCTGAGCAAAGCGGTAACATAGCCAATCAACGGTTTGCTAGGAAAGGATGGTTAGAGGTTTGACATGGCAATATGGGTGGCATAGTATAGCAAGTGGTAGGTAACGTAGCATAGGCATAGCAAAAGAGCGAGCATCTAGCAAGCAAAGATAGAAGTGATTTCGAGGGTATGGTCATCTTGCCTACAAGGTTCTCAGAGTTGTCGAAAGCTTGATCCTCGTAAGCGTTATCAACAGGTTCCTCGTTCACGTACTCGTCTCCCGGCTCTACCCAAAGCAAGAACACAAACAATGGAACCACAATAAATCACGGGCGATGCACAAACAACATGATGCAATACATGGCATGATATGCGAGATGTGAGATGCAATGCGTATGCGTGCTCCGGAAGGAAAATGATGAACAAGGCATCAACTTGGCAAATGAAGTATGCCGCTGGAAAGGTGAGATGATTTCGGTTGAAACCGATATAAAGATCACCGGAATCGGATGCACGGTTTGCAAATGGCAAGCAAAACGAGAATGGCACAAATATGCCATTAGCAGCATGATGCCACATAGCAAGCAACAAGAAATTAAGCTACTGCACCCAAACGTACCAACAAAGCATATGGCAGTGATCTACTCAAGATGCTTGACAAAAGATGAACACTGATCTACGGCTAATTCACACCATAACAGGTCCAAACAAGCATGGCAAAAGTGCAAAATATATCAGCTTCACAGACTTAGAGAAAATACTAACATGCCAGAAATTAACATCAGGAAGGCATGTTTAGAGCAAGCAAACAACCTGCTACAGGAACAAGACATAGCAAAACAAGGCATGGCATGAATCTACTCAAGGCATTGAACAAAAGTCCCTTACTGACCAAGAGACAAAAGGGATCAGAAAATGTAATAGCACCCATGTCAATATAGCAAGTTTCGTTAACAGATTCAGCAAACAGGGCACGACATTGACAGAATTATGAAGGCATCTTCGCGAGCTCGATGCACTCACTACAGAGCATTTCATGATAAACTAAGCATACATCCATCAAGAAGACATGGCATAGAAGCTATACATGGCAATAACAACACCATAGCATATACGTATCAACTACAACAACCTTGGCAAAATTGAATAACATGTAAACAACCTGCCAGGAAACATTTTATAGCAAAAGTAGAGCTCGATTGACTCAAGCTATGGCACTCCATAATTGCAAACAAGGGCACGGATGGATAGAAAATAACCATATGTTCAAAACATCATTACTGAAGTATCTCAAAATAAGCATGGATCTCTCTGTAGCATCAAGTTTACATGGCATAAAAATATCAGCAGAACAGGGGCTGAAATCAGCAACATCATGAAGCCTAGTTTGCATGCTTGTGCTAGTCACCACAGAGATCACAAAAATACATGGCATACACCCCTGTAAAGATGGCATGGAATATTACAAAACACATGTAGGACTCAAGATCATAGGATGCACACATCAATCATGGCAAAAATGACAAAAGTGCATGTTCTGATAAGAATCTGAAACTAACATCACATAGCCCTCTTCTAACAGCATTTCGGGCATCAAGATGAGCTCAAATGAGAATGATGCAATGAGATGAAATGATGTACTCGTCTAGACGAACATTTCGGTATGCTACACGCCCAAAACGGAGCCACGGGTGCAAAGTTATGATGCGATGAACATTCAACAAAATTTATGACAGATAAGGACTTAGACGAAAATCGGGGGAGGAAGAAAGTCAACCGAGGCTTCGATCGGATCTGGCGCGCGCGGGCTTCGAGGTTCGCCGGCCGGAGCTCGGGAAGCCGGAGGAGGACGGAGGAGAGGCCGGGGCGACCGAATCTAGCCGGATTCGGCCGCGGCGGCGGCGTAAGTGAGGCCAGGGCGGGCGGCCGGAGGCGAGAGGTCGGCGACGGCGGCAGGCGATCGGACGAGGCGGCGGCGCGGCGATCGGACGAGCGGCGCTGGCGAAGCAGCCAGGCGGCGGCGGGCGGGCGGCATGAGCGGCGACGGCGGCGAGATCCGGCACAACGGAGATGGGCAGCGGGCCTCCATGGTTCGGCGGGTTTGCCGGGCAGGAGGCCGGAGTGCCACGTGGCGCTGCTGTTGGCCGCGGCGGCGGCGGATTCGTCCGGCGCGGACGGACGTGTCCGCACGCGGAGGAAAGGGCTAGGGTTTCGGATCCGAATTTCGGAGAGGTGCACATATTTGTAGGTAGAGGGAGCTAGGAGACTCCAAATGGGGTGCGGTTTTCGCGCACACGATCGTGATCGAACGGCGGAGAGGATGGAAGTGACTTAGCTGGGTTATTGGGCTGTTTTGAAGAGGTGTTGCGCTGCAACACACAAGAGGCCTTCTTGGTTACCCTTAACTGTTGGAGTATCAAACGACCTCCAAATGGCACGAAACTTGACAGGTGGTCTACCGGTGGTGTACCAAGGCCACTTGGCAAGCCTCGGTCCATTCCGAGAACGTTTAGCACCCGCACACAAAAGAGACAAAAGGGGTGCGCCGGTGCATGTGGGAGTGTCGAATTGCAAAACGGACAACGGGGAAAATGCTCGGAATCATGAGACGAACACGTATGCGAATGTGATGCACATGATGACATGATATGAAATGTATGACATGGACAAAATGCAAAATGAAGAAAAACCCAACCACGGAGGGAAAACCATAGCACATAGCCGAAAATGGCAAGAGTTGGAGTTACAAATATGGAAAGTTACATCCGGGGTGTTACACAAAACTTTGCCAAGTCAGCTCCTTACAATCTGGTCCCACTTGTCAGAAAATGATCAAATGAGCCAAACCACCTGATTAGTGCTATTTGCGAAATGTTCACCAAATCCGCAGTGATTTTTGCAAAACATTAGTGACCTGATGGTTTTCCGCACACAAAGCCCCAAATGTGGTGGTTTAAAGCCCCAAATGTGGTGGTTTTTTGCAATTCACTCGACTCGCGGGCATGTAACTCCCTGTAGGCTGTGAAGAAGATTGAGCCATCATGACCTCGCAGTACCATGTTGCTTCCCGCCTGTCCAGTAGCCACTACAAGCCTACAAAGCTTCCATCAATAATCATCTGAATTTCACCCTCATGCAAGCATGAGCCCCTTCAGTTGCAAACTCTGATAGACAGCGGATTTACCTACATTTTGTTTGTGTTTCAGCAAGACCGTACGCATTCATGCGCCAGTGTGTGAGGTTTGCATCCTCCTTGTAGTTTAACAAAACTTGACCTCAGTTCCATATATGCAATATGCAACAGATCATTGATAATACAACTAGAAATAATAAACATCCTTTAGGCAAGCAAATGTTCCATACATTATTTGTTACAACTTACAAAGAACAATTATCCCAATGGAAAATAAATAAGTTTATTGTTCAAGTTACAACATTGCAGCATATAATTTAAACTGCAAGTCAAAAGCAAACTGCACTGCTAGAATTTATGCAAGGTGAAACAAAGAAAATAATTAGAACAACCAAAGCAACCTGTATCATTTGTGAAACCATTCATAACTTATGTGTCGGCAGAAGTCAAGGCCGCTACGACCGATCCTGTCGTGCCGAAAGCAACGCTGACATCCGCATAATCTTTCAGGCTCTTGCTCATTTTTACAGATGGGTACAGCCAGGGCTTAACGGCGTCCACAAATGTGCCAGGATCTGGGGACAGGATCGCCTCCCAGTCGACCTGAACGCCTGGCGGGATGCTTGCTGTCACATCCATGCTTGCTGCCAGGAACAAGCCGAGCAGCACCACATAACCTACAACCGATGATCCTCTCGAGAGTGGCATGAAGTTGTACCTGCAAGTTACCCCAAATCAATTGGCACTTGGCGGCAGAGAAACAGACGAGAGTTGCAAGTTATGACTGGTACCAGTAATATGTCATGCGTAATATTGCCGCCTTCACAGCATCAAGTGCATTGGAGTCACGCGTAGGGTTTGGGTCGCTACAATACGCCTCGCAAATGGCCTGCAGAAGCATCATTAGAAGCAAATGTGGTCTATTATAACTTACTCTTTCCATTGCAACTGATGTGAAGTAACAGGTCCTCCAAAAATTGTAGCATCACAGGATACAACATATTCAGAAGCAATTTGGTACTGCTAACTAAAGAACCAGCGACCAACAAGCAGAAGAAGAAATCTAAACTGTACCTCCCAAGCTGCGGTCATTTCTTCCTGGTATTCCTCCCATCTAGATGGTGTACAAGGAGTTCGTATGGCGAAGTCAAATCCTGTCTTACCCCTGTAATGCCATGATCACAAGTGAGCAGGACAGCAGGAAGGTATAGCAAAGAAAAAGTGTCCAGACAGCTTACACATTTTGAGTAGTTATCCTTGTCCCTTCAAGACGCCTCCTGAAAGAGGTTATGCTATGTTATTAAATAAGCACAAGATATGATGCTCATTACAATACTTCGCTGCAGTTTGGCACGGGGACTATGATGAATAAAGACAAGCAACTTACCCCTGAAACGCAATACTATCACATCTAGTAGCAACCCAATAGGTCTCGCCAACTACATTGTACAAATCTGAGCATGATGAAGCAACTTCTATCTGTAGGTTTTATTATCATGAAAATACTGGTTAGTTTGCGAACATAGTATAGTAAGCTTCACTTGAACCATCAAAGGCGGAAGAAAGCCATGACAAACAAAGCATAATATTAGAATCAATCAACTCCTAGGTACCTACTGAAAATCTATCCAAACGGAAATCTATACTTGAGATTTTAGAGCTGATTGGGGATCACAATTTTGCTTATTTGTTTAGATATAGATGTAATGGAGTTACACAACCTTCTTTCTCTCTTGCAATCCTCCACTAGTTCCAATGTGACATATTATACAACTAAAAGATAATTAGTTTGCTTGACTTCTAATAAGCATATGAGCCAAAACTTCACATAAAGGATAAATATTGATAAGGTTGTGCACTCATGGCACTCAAAACATATTATTGTGCAGCTTACTTTTTTCAACTTCTCAATATCTGTAAGGAAAATTGCACGATCCTCTGCATTATTGACATACTTCAAGTCAAGCATAATGGTTTTCGCAGCTTCCAAAGTTCTGTCATGTAAAAGAAAATAAGCTAGGACTATCAGGGGCTGACCACAAATAACCAAACAGCAAAGTAAAACATCATGAGTGTCTACAAACCTTAGGTAATATGGATAGTAGCGAACAATTTTCGCTTGACCAAGAAGCAATGGGGTGTGAGAACCAAAACCAGAATTGAACTCTTCACTGGTACATCACAAAAGAAGTTAAGCAAGAAAATGGTTTAACAGATCACTCCTCGTGCAAGTATTTAGCTCACCTTAGCTTATTGACCCAAACAACTGGATCACAAGGTTCAGAAATCTGTCTCCACTTGACAGCAATATTATAGACATCCTGCCAGGACAGAGAAATCCCTGACGAAACCCTTTCCTCACTTGGACTAGATGTTGGAGATCCAGCGGATAAAGTACTGGTGCTACAGTAACCTCCCCTGTTTACGCTCATGTTATGCTTATCCCTTCTCCTAACTAACTTTGCACTGTTCTTCGGATTTCTCAGAAAGCGCCAAGCCTTGGAAACTTTCTGAGCAATCTCAATAGCAGCTAAGCCAGCCATGCGGTACTACAAAAGGAAAATATAGCCTCAGTAAATAGAACGATGACAAAGCAAAGCATCAGGATATGGTCATATGGAACACTCTGACGAATGAATTTAGAAACTATAAAACGAGGATGGAGAACTGAAATAACAGAATGATCTGATTTGTGCAAATATCAAACAGCTGACCCCACACTCTAATGAAACAAGGCCGCTTTGATCAAATTCTGAAAATATGAACTATGACAAAAAAGTACAGCAGAAAAAAGAGTAAGCAAGTGCACCGGTAGCCAACCTCTGCAAACACCAAACAACAGGCATAGCTTTGTATGTTCTATAATCAAGGCATATTTATCTTCGATCGATACTGCCAACAAGAATGTTCTATGTATTTCTCGTATATACATCACAAAAAAGAAATGGGAGGTATCACAAAGTACTCCCTCTTTAACATTCATCAGAATGTTTACCATCAGTTGGCATCAACCTCTTCAAGAACGTCACATTCAATTCGAAGAAAATTGTACTCCACTTAATTGACAATGTTAGTGATTCAAAAGGCATAGGAAGGAGGTCATGATGCACTACGAACATCCATCTCACTATCTCAGATAAGTTAAACATTTAAACAGCATTTTGATGATGAAGCAGCAATGCAGAATCTGCAGAAATTCCAGGAAGGATACCTGGCGTTGATTCGGCAAGAAGCCGTGGCAATTATACTGAATCTTCTTCCCAATTGAATCTGCGGCTAGGAGAAGACTAGTTTGATGCTTTGTGAACTTGAAGTCTTGCTTATTAAGACGCCCACTTCTAAGTGAGATCCGTAATGGTGGTTGGCGATATACCTTTTCGGCCACATTTTTTGGGTGCAGTCGTTTGCACCAATATTCCTATTGCCATAAAGAAGTTTAATTGATGCACCACAAAGATTATAGTAAGATAGATTTGAAGATGAAGTTAACCTTGAATAGTGGATCAACATCATCATCAATGTTGAACTGAGAGAACTCTAAATTCGCCTTAGAAGCAGTGTACAGAGCAATTTCCTTCTGCAAGAAGTAGCACATAAGAAAATCATGGTCAGCATATACAAATATAAAGGAGCATAAGGCAAGTCAGTAAATATTAAAACATTCCCAAGAGCCACAACATTTGCATTTGATAAAAGCTGCTGGAGCTGAACCAGGCATTAGAAAAATACCAATAGTGCACTATCCTAGTTGTTGCAAGAGAATGGCAGCTAAGTATACCTACAAATAAATATTTACAATCTACACAAACAGAAGGTTGACCTTGTAAAACTGAATGATGACTTAACAGACACTGTGGTTTTGGATTCAAAGTTACAAGTCTTTGGTTTGCAGGATGCCAAATGTGCAGGATTACAATGGCATGCCTAGCCTTCTCCAATCCTAGAAAGTGGCATATAATCAACCAAAGGGCATTAAATTACACCATAGGAACTGAGTGCATAGTGGCCCAAAGGAAAATTTCATAAGGTTACTAATAGTCCTACAGATCAAATACCTCTACAGGTACGATTCCTAAAAATTAAATTTCTAAAAAACAAAGAGGCCCACATATGTAAATATCGCTGGAAAAGCAAAAAGGATAGCAGGGCAGGTTTTAGTACAATCTACTTAAAATGCGTTCGGATAATATATACTTTTTTGATTGGGTATGGCTCCATTCATGTGGCCCGCCACGCCAATCAGTCAGACATATTTTACTTAATGTTGTATAGTCAATATACCAAACTTTCATTCGAAACCCCGATATATTATTACTACGAAAGATAATGAATGATTGACAGGTCTAGTTTAAATTCTCGCTTTATCCGACCCAGGGAAATTGCCAAAGCATTTGACGGTTGACACGTTGGAATATAAAGGACTGGTAAATAAAATCCCAGATAGGAAATTTGGTAGGTCTAACAATACATGAGTTGTTAGTGGTAGAATATTACTCTCGACAGACTTCAACTTAACAGATAAGGAAGGTTTGTAAAATTTTATACCCCTTCCCCTTTCAAATCCTGCAATTTTTAGCCTGACAAGTTAGTGATAAGTAATAGCTGTGTTATCTTATGTGGATTTCAGAAAGGGAAGGATGGGGCTGAAGCTTTTGTACTAGTTGGAACAAAACATATGTTCTTTCACATGTTGACATTTTACATGGCTTGCAGATTTTCAGATCACAGAGTATGGTTATGTGTTATGATATTAAGAACAGCAAATGAGAAGGAAGAAATTGTGTACCTGATAGAAGGCTAAACATTGCAGCACAAACTTATCCATGGAATCAAGCTCCAGATCGAGTACGTCATCATAATCTTTGATCTTGAATGGAAAAAGATGTGGACATCAGGAATAAAATAATAAACAGTCTTAAATTTGCTGCTGTCCATGAATAAAACTAGGAATTCAGAAGAGCAGTAACATATGGAAAAGAAAAAGATGCAGATGAAATCAGCTCAGTAAGAATCTTAGTAGTTCTAATAAAGTATCCTTCCTACGGTCCTACCTATATATTATATTATATATACCTATAAAGGTTGGAGTTGGTGGTGAGTTCACATGTGGGACCAACAACCTTGTATAATAAATAAATAAATGCACTCCTATCGACATGCGGACAAGCAACCTTCCAAAAGATGTAAATAAACAAATGTACATTTACTTCATGTAAGATCAACCAACCCTCTTGTAAAAGGCACTAATGACAAATGCAGAAATGAGACTCTAACTCAAAATTACACTCTTGGTTTTGTTCTCCCAACCAATTCCTCCAGTTATATATCATAGCATAAGAGCGAACAAATTGTAGTTCCAGAACGGAGATAAGCCTTGTCCTCCTATCCGATCCATGACCATGTGCAGACAACTTACTAACGTCTATCCTGTGTTTCAAACTTCGAAATGCTATCTCACTTCAAATCTTGCAAAGGACCTACTATGGTCGCTTAAGATTCTCCTAATGCCTGTCACATGTCGGACACCAGCGTCTTTCAATGATCTCCTAAGCCAGTGACCTAACTACTCGTCTTTTTATGGCTTCAAAGCAACGCATCGGCATTGTGCTAGTAATTATAATTCACTAGTTCATTAAACAAGAAGACAATGTACCGCAGCCTTATATTCTCCAATCGCATGATGGCAAGAGGCACGCAGGTATAGGCACTCAATACTTGAAGCATCAAGTGTCAAAGCAGTTGATAACTCTTTAATAGCACTCCTGCAAAACCAAAGTTGGGTTAAGAGTGACATTGGCAAGCTACCAGTTTGAGCTGAAAACACTGTAGTCATTACCACTAACAAAGAAAACAATCTATCTGCAGGAACAACTCGCTCATGTATTAGGTAGTAGGAGTCCAATGTTTATAGCACAAATATTTTTTCAATTCTTGCTTTATCATAGTAGAGGTTCAGAATTGAAGATAAACCTCATTATCCTTGTATACGAAAATCAAATATGGTGGTGTCTAAACCCAGCTCATGCTCCCAACACACCGTGAGTCACTTTGTCCCTACTAATCTACTGGATACCAAACACTTTGAAAATGACATTCATCATATTTTACCTGCTCGCATATCAACATCCAAAAGTATGCAGACAAAACTAAATATGACTATTTTTCAATAAATTATGATGAAACTATAGTAACTATACCCGAAGAAGCAGATGTATGCCATAAACAGACAACACAACTACAAAAGTGTTAAGAGAATTAACTCAAACATTAACATGTAGATGTATGTATGACGACATGTAGTACTCCCTCCATCCCAAATTACTTGTCTTAGATTTGTCTAGATACAAATGTATCTAGACACGTTTTAGATACATCCGTATCTAGACAAATCTAAGACAAATAATTTGGGACGGAGGTTGTACAACTTAACACATTTCTTCAGTTTAACAGCACCACATGTTGGTGGGCAGAGGGGGCATCTATATGTCACAGATTATATAGCATATTAACATAAAGATATAAGTATCAACAAAAAGGAATTACCTATGCCTACCCATTCCATGGTAGAGAATTCCACGTAGATGGTATGCTTTTGAAAACCTAGTAGGAAAGTAAAATAATTGAGTAAAGAAAATAAATAATCCAGTTAGGCAGAAGATGAACAATAATGAACACTGAAATTCACCTCGAGTCAATTTGAAGAACTTTCTCGAGGTTATCCAACATCTTCTCTGGATAAGCCAAATCAAGATAAAGCTACAACAGAAGACACCACAGAGTGGCAATTAATCAGCTCCTTACCAAAGAACAAATGTGCTTCTGGTATAATACAGAACACAAACATAAGCTTTGTTACAGAAAGTTAAATAGCTATGATAAAGCCCATTTAAGGTACCTGAAGACTGTATATGTGACCCCTCTTCTAAAACAAGAGTCGTGCTTAGACTAGATTCTTGAGTAACACTACTGTTTACTGGATTTTACCTAGGACAACTGCCAGACTCTTCTACAACACTTACCTATAGCATGATGAATTATTTCATGTAGTTGCTAAGTTACAGAGAAGACCAATCTTAGATCAGTAATTTGGCAACTTTTCAGAATAATGCAAACCAAGTAATCTAACATGTAAGTTGAATTATCGTGTGCAAGTAGTTTTAACATAAGTAGGGTTACGTCGACAGCTGAATTTACCACATGCAGTAACGAAATTACAAACTATTCCCTCTGTAAGTAGTGACCTAAAAGGTCTTATATTTCTTTACGGAGGAAGTACTAGCGATCTTAAACAGTGTAGCTATAACCCCTACAAAATGAAATATACTCCCTCCGTTCCTAGAGATCCCAATATGGACTACATACGGAGCAAAATGAGTGAATCTACACTCTAAAGTATGTCTATATACATCCGTATCTAGTCCATATTGGAATCTCTAAAAAGACTTAAATTAGAAACGGAGGGAGTAGAAGGCATGGAAATTGCACAGATCTCTAGGATCACGGAATAAACCTGAGAAAGGTGAGCCCAGCTGTCCAGAAAACTCCCATCGTATTTTATGCCAAGGAGATGCTCGTCTTCAGCACGTTTGTACTCTCCAACTGCTGAAAGAGTAAGACCCTACAGTAATACAAAGATTATTACTCCAAAAGTAGCAGCAAAGCAAAAGAATCTTCATAGAAGCAAATACCTAATGGCTCATTCATTCAAATATCTGAAATTTTGCATTCTCTTGCATGCCACTTAAGAGTGCAGAAGCAAGCAAGATTGGTTATCGTCTCAGAACTGACTAAAATTCAAATATTGTTGCATTACTATGTGTTCATGAGGAAAACAATTCCTCAAGGACTTATGGCTTTTATTAAGATTGTTTACTCAAACCCTAAGGCAATTCAAACATGGAATTTAGCTTGGAATGAAATTCAAATTGCGAAGGTACAAAGGAAAGGGTTTGTACAGAAGGAACACCGTTGACTCTAAAATTAAACCCAAAGTAGGATCCAATAGTGAAAGTACATCTTTTTACACCAAAGAAAGTGTCAATTTCATGCAAAGGAAAAGATTTCCGTTTGTTTCTTGGAAGGATGGAATTTGTGGACAAGGGGTAAAAACATTTACTTACCAAGTAAGTGTGTGCAGAACTGTTTTTCTTGTCACGCTTCACACATGTTGACAGATCTTCGACTGCGGAATTGTAGTCCTTGAATTTGAAGTTCACAATTCCTACCATGAGCCAGTATGTGGTATCAGAATACAAGAGTGTGCTCTAACAACCTACCTATAACACTTTACTACTAAAATGCAAGGCAGCACGAATTGATCATGGAGTCCTCCTGGCCTTTCGTTTTCATCAAAAGATATATGAGAAATGACATTAGGCAAGATGAGATTTGGCTGTAGGTACCCCTTTCATGTAAAATATCAGGAGAATTTGGTTCAAATTCCAATGCTTTAGTCAAGTCGTCAATAGCCTGAAAAGAAAAGGAATAACAATATAAAATAGAATATAGCTTCATGTTTGTTAACATATTGCTCTTACAATGCGACTACTACCATACAATATCAGAGTTTTCTGAAATATAATCTGTCTTTATCGACTTGACCCATATTAGTTTTGAAGTTTACACAAATATAGCAAGCTTGCCTCGACAAACTCTCCTAAAGCAGCGCGAGCTTGTCCCCGCCGCTTCCACGCCTCCCCAGCTGATGGATTTGATTGTATAGCCTGCCATTAGAGTAAGATCGTAAGGTCATTTCACACGAAAGTAAAGGGGAAGATCTGAATTTAAAAGTTCTACCTTGGTGAAGTCAGAAATAGCAGAGTCCAGTTCTCTTTGAAATGCATATGCTGTACCTCTCCCAATTAGTGCCTCTGGATAAGTTGGAGTTTCCCGCAGTATCTGCAAATGTAAGTGCAGATTGTCAGGTTCCTTTTCTGATTAGAGAGAATAAGCGAGAAAAACTGATACTAGACCAAAACAACACCTGATCAAAAATGGATATTGCTTGGTCGTACCTTCCTTCGTTTACCTGAAAAGATGTAGCTCAGTGATAATGGTCAAGATATGAATAACGCAAGTCCATCTAAAATACCTGTGCAATGCCTCGCGAAAGTCGAAAATCCAAACTTATTGATTTGGATGATTTTGAAACTTTTGTAGCAAACAGTGCTTGATCTAGTGTTATGGTTTCATCGGAAATTCTTCTCTCCTCCACATCTTCAGCCTGGCCATTTGTTTCTTTTTTAACTTTTGCTTTGTTTTTCTTATCTGTCTTTGGCTGTTTCTTGGGAGTTTGATGTGTCACTGTGGTGTCTTTTGCTGAACTGACAGAATCTTTATGGTCTTTACCGTTGTTAGGTAACAGTGCATCACTATTTGATGAAGATTTGGAATTTGCAGTGTTCTCTTCACACACAACAGTTTTTGTATCAGTTGTAGCTGCAGTGAATGACGTGTTGATAAAACGATCTTCTGAGATAACAACTTTGGTATCACATGGTGATGCATCCACAACGTCTTCACACTCAACCGTCTCATAAATTTTAACAGAAGAAACTAATTCTTCCAATTCCAGCAACTGTTTCAGGTCAATTGTGTCACGGACAGCAATCTCATGTCCTTGCTCCCAAGCAACCAAAGCTTCCTCATTTTTCCCCAATGCGCGTAGTGCCTTGCCTGATTAAAAATGGTAATAATGTAAAAGCTAATGGTGAAATTTGCTTCAAAACAACGGTATCCATATGTAAAAGAAATAGAGATAATATCTACGGAAGCTTCACTGGAAAAGAAAGAACTTTTTCATTCAGGTGTTCTTTTGATCATTGGTGTACCTCCGACTCGGACGCTTCGACGGTGGCAGGGAAGAGGTACAAAGAGGGAAGGCGCGGGGATGAAAAGGAGAGTAAATTGCAGAAAGAGAAAGTAGCATATGTAACACAAGGCTCACATCACATAAATTTTGTAATTACACCATACTTGAATCAGCTGTGCATTAATGGCATCCACGCCTCTACCGTTGTTTGACAAGTGTCGGAATACACTTAGGTCTTTTCCTATGAGCAACAGTTTATTTTCTGGGATCGTAACTAGAAGCTTCAACTTACAGCATAACAGAGACATGGGATGGATACACGCTCATAAAGCTACTAAACTCTTCGGTTCATGGGGCATCATGAAATTACATAGGAAACAGTGAGTCCTAGGCATTCAGGTTGCACTAGAAAAATCTGATGGGCTATCGACACCCAAAATACATCTAACAGCGGCAGTTTCCCCAAGCATAGATCAGGCAAGGCAAATCCACGACTGTACGAGGAGGAACGAGAGGATGCATAGGGGGCAGCGAGAGTCCCTACCTTTGAGGACATAGGCCTGGAGAAGCGCGGGGTCGAGCTGCAGCGCGCGGTCACAGTCCTTGACAACGTGCTTGTGGAGCTCGAGCTGGAAGTAGCAGAAGGCCCGGTTGCTGCGAGGGGGGAGAAAGACAAATTCGGGATCGCCGAGTCATAACCCGTAACCCTAGACTGCTAGATCAGAGACCCCGTGGGGGCGGATCGGGGAGGTGAGGAAGCAGTAGTGTACCAGAGGTCGTGGATGGAGGAGGGGGAGCGGGCGAGGATGGAGTCGAGGAGGCGTATGGCCTTGGACCAGTTGCGGCCGCTGCAGAGGCGCGCGAGCTCCCCGCGGTCGGAGCCCATGGCGGCGGCGATCGGTCGCCGGAGGAGGTCAGGGTGGGGGAACGAGCGGATGAGAGGTGGAGGCGAGGATTTGAGAATTGAGGGGGGCCACCTCACTTGCTCTGAGTTCTGCGCGACTTTAGCGCGTGGGCCCCTCTCTTTTTCGGATTTTCTGTTAGGGTTGTTACCGCTGAATTTTGCTTTGCTTCGGATTTTTTTATTTTAGCATACCAAGCAACACCTTCAGAAAAAAAGGCGACGATGACGACGTCACTGCCCGGACTGGTCCTATGGTTTTCCTCGGTACACGGAGAGGCATGAATGAGGTGGATACCCGGCGCCCTTCAGGAAGGAACGATGGCGCCCACCGGCTCGCCACGTCGGTGCCGGCCAAGCCGACAGGATTTCTCTCGTCCGCCACACACCCACCACCCCGACCGATCCATCGTGCTCCACCACACTTGCCGCACACCACCATGCGCTACCACGGTCTTGGAATCACCACCGCCGCCTCACCATGGAGTCCGAAGCGGGACGATAGGTCCGAGAGGGAGCAGCCGGGAACGAGGAGCAGCAACGTCAGCAGCCACGCGGGAGGGGACAACCTCCACCGTCATCGGCGGTCACCGACCGGACGCAGCAAGACGAGCAAACCATTCACATGGGTCCGGCCAAGCTTGAAATGGCTCGTGAAGCTCCGTCGCGCCAAGACTGGAGTGGCGCGCCATTGCCTCCGCAACCCCGCGACGAGCCGCACTCTCTGTCTGCCGGGCTGCCGCGGCGGGAGCGAGCGAACTGGCCAGCCCAGATAGGGGTCCAAAGGGCCAGATCTGGGCCGGGAGGGCGCCACCACCGGCCATCGCGCTAGCGCGCAGTCAAGTAACCGCGCCACCGCCTCCTCACCACCCCGATTTGCCCCGCCCGAGGGATTGCGCCGTCACCGGAACCGTCGTTGCCCAAGGAGAACCGTCGCCCGCCCGCGATGGGAAGACCCTACCGCAGCCGCCGGAAGCCCGAAGATGGGCCCCATCCGCCGCCCATGCCGCCATGCCGTGCGCCTGCCGCCACCAGATCCGCCACCGCGAGGCGCGCCTCATCGCCATGGCCGTCCATGCAAAGACCACGCCCGCCAGAAGCCGCGACACCGCCACGCCATGGCGCCTGCGCCAAAGACCCGACGGGAGGCCGCACCGCCCATCGCGGTGGAGGAGATCGAGCCCCATCGTCGCTGGCGCCGGTCGGAGCTTCGCCCGGCCGCGTCCCCTGGCGGCGGCGAGGGAGGAGGACGGGAGGTTCGCGGTGGGGGGATCTGGATGCCCTCCCCGGCTGCCTCGCGGGTGGTGGCGCGGGAGGGTAGGGTTCGCCTCGCGAGGCTGTCGAGCTCACCTCATGCAATACCAATCGCGAGTGATTACTGGTCCATGTCTATCATATACGTTTTAAAAAAAACTATAAATCAAATGTCAGATTTGTGTCAATTTCAAGCGAACCTTGTGCCTCACGTCTGATCTACAAGCACGAATCACAATGCAGGGTTGTTGCCACGTCATCTGACTGGAAAGTCGCTCAACAAGCATCTTCATTTATGTCTCCACCGGGGAGAGAGATGAGAGTAGCCACCCAATGCCCGAGATGCTTATCCATTTCTCGCGTCGATTCTAACGCACCGGCCATTTCTCGCCCCGCACGAACGCGTGCTGCTCTTCACTTCCGCCTCCATCTCCGACGCCGCTGAGGGCAGCGATGGGAAGAGGGGCACAGCATTTGGTGCACAACATAAGTGCGAGGCGTGGCGGCGGCCCATGCGGTATGGTGAGGGCTAGCGGCTGACGATGGTTGTGGTGGCGTGCTAGGTGTCGGAGCTTGGCCCGTGGGCTGCTATTCCCCTCTGCCTCCATATCCGGCACTGAATCGTCATGTAGTGGTTTGGTGCGACGGGATCTACGCGAGGTGCGAACGGTGGCGTAGATGAGGGCGGCAATGGAAACAGGGGCAGTAGTGTACGACGCACGGCATTAGCGTGGCGAGTTGTGGTGGCACGTGATGCGGTGGGGGCTAGTGGGTTGTGGCGGTGCGGCGGGTATCGAAGCTCGCAGCGGTGCGCGGGGTAAGGTACAGCGTCAGCTCACGACAACCGGTGGTAGCACGCGCATCTGCACCCATTCAATCCAAGAGACTAGTCGCCAACCTCTGATGTACCAATTTCAATCCAAATCCTTTTGGGTTGATTGCTTATTGCTGTCACGCATTTAGGTGTTGCTAAAATCATCCAATGTCCTTTTGATTCGTTCTAACACCATATATTGTTTATCTTGTTGTATGGAATTTCATAATAGATTGCTATGTTAGTATGTTTGTTCTCTAAAGAAGAAATAAATTAGGAATGATTGTCATGTGTGAAGTCAAAGGCAATAAGTTTCAATCAAGAATAGTCTCATCAAAAGCAATATGAGCCTACCCACCTTCAAATCCATGACTAAGTAGTAAGTACTCAATTTTTGTTGTTCTCTTTTTTCGCACATTCGTATATATGTTGCACATATTGAACAGAGTAAATTTGGTTCGACTTTATTACTGTTCATATGTGTTCCATGTACGAGAGAACAAGTTTTACTAAATCTGTCGTGCGATCATTATACTTTCTTTTGCAAATTTGCCATGGATGAGAGAACAACTTTTACTAAATTTGCCATGCGACCATTATACTTCTTTATGCAAATTTGCCATGTATGAGAGAAAAATATTCCTATAATTTGCCATGTGGCTGTTACAATTAGCTCCCATAGTTGCCATGTTTTTAGCAAATAATTTTTCTAACTTTGCCATGGGACAAGATTCCCGCACCGCCCCATCGCGCTGGAGGGAGATCGAGCCCCACCGTCGCCGGCGTCGGTCGGGCTTTGCCCGGACGCGTCCCCTGGCGGCGGCGAGGGAGGAGGAGGGGAGGCTCGTGGCAGGGGATCTGGATGCCCTCCCCGGCTGCCTCACGGGTGGTGGCGCGGGAGGGTAGGGTTCGCCTCGCGAGGCTATCGAGCCCACCTCGTGCAATTCCAATCGCGAGTGATTACTGGTCCATGTCTACCATATACGTAGGTTGACTCCTGCATTTTTTTAAAGAAAATACTATAAATCAGACGTCAGATTTGTGTCAATTTCAAGCGAACCTTGTGCCTCACGTCTGATCTACAAGCACGAATCACAATGCAGGGTTGTTGCCACGCCATCTGACTGGAAAGTCGCTCAACAAGCATCTTCATTTTTGTCTCCACCGGGGAGAGAGACAAGAGTAGCCACCCAATGCCTGAGACGCTTATCCATTTCTCGCGTCGATTCTAACGCACCGGCCATTTCTCGCCTTGCACGAACGCGGGCTGCTCTTCACTTCCGCCTCCATCTCCGACGCCGCTGAGGGCGGCGATGGGAAGAGGGGCACAGCATTTGGTGCACAACATAAGTGCGAGGAGTGGCGGCGTCCTAGCGGCTGACGATGGTTGTGGTGGCGTGCCAGGTGTCGGAGCTTGGCCCGTGGGCTGCTATTCCCCTCCGCCTCCATATCCGGCACTGAATCTTCATGTAGTGGTTTGGTGCGACGGGATCTACGCGAGGTGCGGACGGTGGCGTAGACGAGGGCGGCAATGGAAACAGGGGCAGTAGCATACGACGCACGGCATTAGCGTGGCGAGTTGTGGTGGCATGTGATGCGGTGGGGGCTAGTGGGTTGTGGCGGTGCGGCGGGTGTCGAAGCTCGCAGCGGTGCGCAGGGTAAGGTACAGCGTCAGCTCGCGACAACCGGTGGTAGCACGCGCATCTGCACCCATTCAATCCAGGAGGCTAGCCGCCAACCTCCGATGTACCAATTTCAATCCAAATCCTTTTGGGTCGATTGCTTATTGTTGTCACGCATTTAGGTGTTGCTAAAATCATCCAATGTCCTTTTGATTCGTTCTAACACCATGTATTGTCTTTCTTGTTGTATGGAATTTCATAATAGATTACTATGTTAGTATGTTTGTTCTCTAAAGAAGAAATAAATTAGGAATGATTGTCATGTGTGAAGTCAAAGGCAATAAGTTTCAATCAAGAATAGTCTCGTCAAAAGCAATACTGAGCCTACTCCCCTTCAAATCCATGACCAATTAGTAAGTACTCAATTTTTGTTGTTCTCTTTTTTCGCACATTCGTATATATGTTACACATATTGAACAAAGTAAATTTGGTTCGACTTTATTATTGTTCATATGTGTTTCATGTACGACAGAACAAGTTTTACTAAATTTGTCGTGCGATCATTATACTTTCTTTTGCAAATTTGCCATGGATGAGAGAACAACTTTTACTAAATTTGCCATGCGACCATTATACTTCTTTTTGCAAATTTGCCATGTGGCTGTTACAATTAGCTCTCATAGTTGCCATGTTTTTAGCAAATAATTTTGAAGGAAAAATGCCCTAGAGGCAATAATAAAGTTATTATTTATTTCCTTATTTCATGATAAATGTTTATTATTCATGCTAGAACTGTATTAACCGGAAACATGATACATGTGTGAATACATAGACAAACAGAGTGTCACTAGTATGCCTCTACTTGACTAGCTCATTGATCAAAGATGGTTATGTTTCCTAGCCATAGATAAAGAGTTGTCATTTGATTAATGGGATCACATCATTAGGAGAATGATGTGATTGACTTGACCCATTCCGTTTGCTTAGCACTTGATCGTTTAGTATGTTGCTATTGCTTTCTTCATGATTTATACATGTTCCTATGACTATGAGATTATGCAACTCCCATTTACGGAGGAACACTTTGTGTGCTACCAAACGTCACAACGAATCGGGTGATTATAAAGGTGCTCTGGTGTCTCCGAAGGTACTTGTTGGGTTGGCGTATTTGAGATTAGGATTTGTCATCCGATTGTCGGAGAGGTATCTCCGGCCCACTCGGTAATGCACATCACTTAAGCCTTGCAAGCATTGCAACTAATGAGTTAGTTGCGGGATGATGTATTATGGAACGAGTAAAGAGACTTGCCGGTAATGAGATTGAACTAGGTATTGAGATACCGACGATCGAATCTCGGGCAAGTAACATACCAATGACAAAGGGAACAACGTATGTTGTTATGCGGTCTGAACGATAAAGATCTTCGTAGAATATGTGGGAGCCAATATGAGCATCCAGGTCCATTGGTTATTGACCGGGGACGTGTCTCGGTCATGTCTACATAGTTCTCGAACCCGTAGGGTCCGCACGCTTAAAGTTTCGATGGCGGTTATATTACGAGTTTATGAGTTTTGATGTACCGAAGGTTGTTCGGAGTCCCGAATGTGATCACGGACATGACGAGGAGTCTCGAAATGGTCGAGACATGAAGATTGATATATTGGAAGCCTATATTTAGATATCGGAAATGTTTCGGGTGAAATCGGGATTTTACGGGAGTACCGAGGGGTTACCGGAACCCCCCCGGGGCATAGTGGGCCTTAGTGGAGAAGAAGAGAGGCGGCTAGGGCAGGGTCGCGCGCCCCTCCCCCTCTAGTCCGAATAGGACAAGGAGAGGGGGGCGGCGCCCCCCCCCCCCTTCCTTCCTCTCTCCCTCCTCTTTCCCCCCTTCTCCTAATCCAACAAGGAAGGAAGGGAGTCCTACTCCCGGTGGGAGTAGGACTCCTCCTGGCGCGCCTCCTCCTTGCCGGCCGCACCTCCCCCCTTGCTCCTTTATATACGGTGGCAGGGGACACCCCAAAAGACACAACAATTGATTTGATCTTTTAGCCGTGTGTGGTGCCCCCACCTCCACCATAGTCCACCTATATAATACTGTAGCGGTGCTTAGGCGAAGCTCTGCATCGGTAGAACATCATCATCGTCACCACGGCGTTGTGCTGATGAAACTCTCCCTCAACACTCGGCTGGATCGGAGTTTGAGGGATGTCATCGGGCTGAACGTGTGCTGAACTCGGAGGTGCCGTGCGTTCGGTACTTGATCGGTCGGATCGTGAAGACGTACGACTACATCAACCGCGTTGTGCTAACGCTTCCGCTTTCGGTCTACGAGGGTACATGGACAACACTCTCTCCTCTCGTTGCTATGCATCACCATGATCTTGCGTGTGCGTAGGAATTTTTTTGAAATTACTACGTTCCCCAACAAAATTTTCTAACTTTGCCATGGCACAAGATTAAAAACTTTTCCAAAGTTTGCTATAATGTAAGTCAACAAACAAATTCCATGGCAAATGAAAAATATTTTTTGCCATTGCAAGTAAAACCAACCCTTTTGTTGGGCAACTAAATATATGTTGCCATGGCAACTGAAGATACTTTGTGTGCCATGGCAACTACATATGTGTTGCATGGCAAATGAATATACTTTTTTTTGCCATGGCAACAAGTTCCTTCTTTTTTTTCCATGGCAATTAAATACTTTCATTGTTTTCATACACTTTAAGAGCATCTACAACCAGACTTGGCAAATCCGAACCCCTATACGTCCGCGGACCCGCCCGGGCACGTCTGCGGGTGCATCCGGACGGGCCCTCATATTTCTGCCCCGGCATCCACATATCTCAACTCCATGCAAATACATGCACGTCGATCATACAAGCCATTGTCGTACGTAAATAACAAATGTTGGTACGAAGCATAGATAGTGTTTACATAAAATTTATTTTAAGTGCCAAACTCAAGCATTGGCTTCTTGGTTTCCATTGTGGGTCTAAATGTGCTCCACAAGATCATTGAGTAGTTGCGTGTGCATCTGTTGATCTCGAAGATTCTGATGCATCTGCAGAAAGTCCATCAGCTGAGCCGCATCTTGATCTTCCGGGATTTCAACTTATTCTCTAGGTGCTTCAAAATCATGGGTTTGGGCTACACCATCACCCTCGTCCTTGACAATCATATTGTGCAGAATAACACAACATATCATCAGCTGCCACAAAGTTTATGATTCCCACATCATTGCAGCGCACCGCACAATTCCCTAACAACCTTGAAGCACACCAAATGCCCTCTCCACATTCTTCCTAGCCGCTTCCTCCATTGTTGCAAAGTGGCTCTGTTTCCTGCCACGCGGGTCGGATATGGTCTTCACAAACGCCGCACTGAGGATAGATACCATCGGCAAGACGGTATCCCATGTTGTAGTCTTGTACATTGACGGTGTAGTTGCACGGCAATGATTTCCCATTGCAAAGCCTCCTGAACATCGAAGATCGTTGAAGCACGTTGATGTTCTTGTGAGAAACCGGCATGTAAAAGAAAGCATGCCAAATCCATAAGTCATGTGATGCCATCGCTTCTAGTATGACGGTGGGCTCTCTGGTGTGACCTTGATACATTCCCACAAATTTTTGGGGCAGTTCTTCCATTGCCAATGCATGCAATCGATTGATCCGAGCATTCTTGGAAACCACCTTGCCCCAATAGCCAACAACTTGTTCGTGTCCTGCATATTTGGTTCTCTGAGATACTCAGGTCCAAACACCACCACCACGTCGCACACAAACTTGACAGTGGTTGATGCTGCTTGAAATTGCGTCGGTATTTCCCCAAAGAGGAAGGGATGATGCAGTACAGCTATGGTAGGTATTTCCCTCCGTTATGAAACCAAGGTATCAATCCAGTAGGAGAACCAAGCAACACTATGTAAACGGTACCTGCACACAAAAAACAAATACTCGCAACCCGACGCGTAAGAGGGGTAGTCAATCCCTCCTCGGTAAAAAGATAGATAAATTTTGTATGAGTTTGGATAAATAGATCTTGATAAAACACGAAATAAAATAAGTAAAGAAAAAGTGCAGCAAGGTATTTTTGGGGTTTTGGAAATATATATCAGAAAACAAATATGGCAAAAGATAGATCGGAAAGCAAATATGATAAAAGATAGACCCGGGGCCCGTAGATTTCACTGGTGGCTTCTCTCGAGAAAATACCACATGGTGGGTAAACAAATTACTGTTGGGTAATTGATAGAAGATCAAATAATTATGACGATATCCAAGGCAATGATTGAAGAAAATATGCCCTAGAGGCAATAATAAAGTTGTTATTTTATATTTCCTTATTCATGATAAAGGTTTATCATTCATGCTAGAATTGTATTGATCGGAAACTTAAATACATGTGTGAATACATAAACAAATACCGTGTCCTAGTAAGCATGTACTAGACTAGCTTATTGATCAAAGATGGTTAATGTTTCCTAACCATGGACATATGTTGTCATTTGATAATGAGATCACATCATTAGGAGAATTCGACCTCCCCCTTCCTTCCTCTCCCCCCTTTCCTTTCCCCCTCCGACAAATATGGCAGGGGGGCGCGGCCAAGGGCAGGAGCCCAAGTAGGATTCAGACCTACTTGGGGCGCCCCTTAGCCTCTAGGGCTTGACCTATATATATATATATATATATATATATATATATATATATGTGTGTGTGTGTGTGTGTGTGGGGGGGGGGCGCCTAGCACACCCCAGACAATTGCCTAGCCGTGTGCGGTGCCCCCCTCCACTGTTTACACCCCCGATCATTTTTTGTAGTGCTTAGGCAAAGCCCTACGGAGATCACTTCACCATCACCGTCACCACGCCGTCGTGCTGCCGGAACTCATCTACTACCTTGCCGTATTGTTGGATCAAGAAGGCAGAGGACGTCACCGAGCTGAACGTGTGTAGAATCGTGAAGAAGTTCGACTACATCAACCGCGTTGTTAAACGCTTCTGCTTACGGTTTACGAGGGTACGTAGACACACTCTCCCCCTCTCGTTGCTATGTATCTCCTTGATAGATCTTGCGTGTGCGTAGAACTTTTTTTTTCATGCAACGTTTCCCAACAGTGGCATCCGAGCCAAGTCTATGCGTAGATGATATGCACGAGTAGAACACAAAGAGTTGTGGGCGGTGTTAGTCATACTGCTTACCATCAATGCCTTATTTTGATTCGGCGGTATTGTGGGATGAAGCGGCCCAGACCAACCTTGCATGTCCCAAACATGAGATCGGTTCCACCGACTGACATGCAACTAGTTTTGCATAAAGGTGGCTAGCGGGTGTCTGTTTCTCCTACTATAGTTGAATCGAATTTGACTACGGCCGGTCCTTGAAGAAGGTTAAAACAACAAACTTGATGAGTCATCGTTGTGGTTTTTGCAGTAGGTAAGAACGGTTCTTGCTAGAAGCCCGTAGCGGCCACGTAAAACTTGCAACAACAAAGTAGAGGACGTCTAACTTGTTTTTGAAAGGCATATTGTGATGTGATATGGTAGGGACATGATGAGATATACGTTGTTGTATGAGATGATAATGTTTTGTAAATTTACCGGCAACCGGCAGGAGCCTTATGGTTGTCTCTTTATTGTATGAAATGCAATCACCATGTAATTGCTTTACTTTATCGCTATGCGTTAGCAATACTTGTAGAAGCAATAGTTGGCGTGACAACCACGACGCAACGATGGAGATCAAGGTGTCGAGACGGTGACGATGGAGATCATGACGATGCTTTGCAGATGGAGATCAAAAGCACAAGATGATGATGGCCATATCATGTCACATATTTTGATTGCATATGATGTTTATCCTTTATGCATCTTATTTTGCTTAGAACGGCGGTAGCATTATAAGATGATCCCTTCACTTAATTTCAAGATAAAATTGTTATCCTTGACTATGCACCATTGCTACAGTTTGTCGTTTCGAGAAACCACATGATGATCGGGTGTGATAGACTCTACGTTCACATACAACGGGTGTAAGACAATTTTACACATGCAGAATACTTGGGTTAAACTTGATGAGCCTATCATGTACAGACATGCTCTTGGAACACTGGAGACCGAAAGGTCGAACATGAGTCATATAGTAGATATGATCAACATAGAGATGTTCACCATTGATGACTACCCCATCTCACGTGATGATCGGACATGGGTAGTTGATTTGGATCATGTATCACTTAGATAACTTAAGGGATGTTTATTTAAGTGGGAGTTCTTAAGTAATTTGATTAATTGAACTTAATTTATCATGAACTTAATCTTATGGTTTTGCATATCTATGTTGTAGATCAATGGCCCGAGCTACCGTTCCCTTGAATTTTAGTGCGTTCCTAGAGAAACCTAAGTTGAAAGATGATGGTAGCAACTACACGGACAGGGTCCATAACTTGAGTATTATCCTCATTGCCGCACAGAAGAATTATGTTCTTGATGCACGGCTAGGTGAAAGGCCTGCTGCATGAGCAGAAGCTGATGTTTTGAACATCTGGCAAGCTCCTTCTGATGACTACTCCATAGTTCAGTGTGCCATGCTTTACGTCTTAGAACTGGGACTTCAAAGACGTTTCGAACGTCATGGAGCATATGAGATGTTCCAAGAGTTGAAGTTAATATTTCAAGCAAATGTCCGGGTTGAGAGATATGAAGTCTCCAACAAGTTATATAGCTTTAAGATGGAGGAGAACAGTTCTGTCAGTGAACACATACTCAAAATGTCTGGGTATTATAATCACTTGACTCAGCTGGGAGTTGATCTTCCAGTTGATTGTGTCATTGACAGAGTTCTTCAATCACTGCCACCAAGCTACAAATGCTTCGTGATGAACTATAATGTGCAAGGGATGAACAAAACAATTCCCGAGCTCTTCGTAATGCTTAAGGCCGCTGAGGTGGAAATCAAGAAGGAGCATCAAGTGTTGATGGTTAACAAGACCACTAGTTTCAAGAAAAAGGGCAAGGGAAAGAAAGGGAACTTCAAGAAGAATGGCAAGCAAGTTGCCACTCCCGGGAAGAAGCCCAAAGCTGGACCCAAGCCTGAAACTGAATGCTTCTACCGCAAAGGAACTGGTAACTGCCCCAAATACTTGGCGGATAAGAAGGATGGCAAAGTGAACAAAGGTATATTTGATATACATGTTATTGATGTGTACCTTACTAATGCTCGTAGTAGCGTCTGGGTATTTGATACTGGTTCAGTTGCTCATATTTGTAACTCGAAACAGGAGCTACAGATTAAACAAAGATTGGATAAGGACGAGGTGACAATGCACGTCGGGAATGGTTCCAAGGTTGATGTGATCACCGTCAGCACGCTACCTCTACATCTACCTTCGGGATTAGTTTTAGACCTGAAATTTTTTTATCTGGTGACAGCGTTGAGCATGAACATTATATCTGGATTTTGTTTAGTGCGAGACGGTTATTCATTTAAATCAGAGAATAATGATTGTTCTATTTATATGAGTAATATCTTTTATGGTCATGCACCCTTGAAGAGTGGTCTATTCTTGTTGAATCTCGATTGTAGAGATACACATATTCATAATATTGATGCCAAAAGATGCAAAGTTGATAATGATAGTGCAACATATTTGTGGCACTGCCGTTTAGGTCAAATTGGTGTAAAGCACATGAAGAAATTCCATGAAGATGGACTTTTGGAATCACTTGATTATGAATCATTTGATACTTGCGAACCATGCCTCATGGGCAAGATGACTAAAACTCCGTTCTCCGGAACAATGGAGTGAGCTAACGACTTATTGGAAATAATACATACCGATGTATGCGGTCTGATGAGTGCTGAAGCACGCGGTGGGTATCGTTATTTTCTGACCTTCACAGATGATTTGAGTATGTATGGGTATATCTACTTAATGAAGCACAAGTCTGAACATTTGAAAAGTTCAAAGAATTTCAGAGTGAAGTGGAGAATCATCGTAACAAGAAAATAAAGTTTCTACGATCTGATCACGGAGGCGAATATTTGAGTTACAAGTTTGGCCTTCATTTAAAACAATGTGGAATAGTTTCACAACTCACGCCACCGAACACCACAACAGAATGGTGTGTCCGAACGCCAGAAACAAGACTTTATTAGATATGGTGCGATCTATGATGTCTCTTACCAATTTACCACTATCGTTTTGGGGTTATGCATTAGAGACAGTTGCATTCACGTTAAATAGGGCACCGTCTAAATCCGTTGAGACGACACCGTTTGAACTGTGGTTTGGCAAGAAACCTAAGCTGTCGTTTCTTAAAGTTTTGGGTTGCGACACTTATGTCAAAAGGCTTCAGCCTGATAAGCTCGAACCCAAATCGGAGAAGTGTGTCTTCATAGGATACCCTAAGGAAACAATTGGGTACACCGTCTACCACAGATCCGAAGGCAAGATCTTTGTTGCCAAGAATGGAACATTTCTAGAGAAGGAGTTTCGCCTAAGCACTACAACGGTATGACCGAGGTGGATTATGGTGGAGGGAGGCACCACACACGGCTAAGACAATGTCAACTTGTGTGTCTATGGGGTGCCCCTCCCCCGTATATAAAGGAGTGGAGGAGGGGGGAGGGCCGGCCCTCTATGGCGCGCCCTGGAGGAGTCCCACCGGGAGTAGGATTCCCCCCCCCCTTCCCTAGTTGGACTAGGAGAGGAAGGAAGGGGGAGGAAGGAGGAAGGAAAGCCCCCCCCCCCCAATTCGGATTGGGCTTGGGGGGCGTGCCCCCTCCTAGGCTCCCTTCTCCTCTCTCCCACTATGGCCCAATAAGGCCCATATACTTCCTGGGGTGTTCCAGTAGCCTCCCGGTACTCCGGTAAATGCCCGAACTCACCCGGAACCATTCCGATGTCCAAACATAGTCATCCAATATATCGATCTTTATGTCTCGACCATTTCGAGACTCCTCGTCATGTCCCTGATCATATCTGGGACTCCGAACTACCTTCGGTACATCAAAACACATAAACTCATAATATCGATCGTCACCGAACGTTAAGCGTCACGGACCCCACGGTTCGAGAACTATGTAGACATGACCAAGACACGCCTCCGTCAATAACCAATAGCGGAACACGGATGTTCATATTGGCTCCCACATATTCTACGAAGATCTTTGTCGGTCAAACCGCATAACAACATACGTTGTTCCCTTTGTCATCGGTATGTTACTTGCCCGAGATTCGATCGTCGGTATCTCAATACCTAGTTCAATCTCGTTACCGGCAAGTCTCTTTACTAATTCCGTAATGCATCATCCCACAACTAACTCATTAGTCACATTGCTTAAGGCTTATAGTGATGTGCATTACCGAGAGGGCCTAGAGATACCTCTCCGACAATCGGAGTGACAAATCCTAATCTCGATCTATGCCAACTCAACAAACACCATCGCAGACACCTGTTGTAACGCCCCGGATTCGATGCGCCAGGTGTCCGTCAGTTATTCGTCGTCATTGCCATGTCATGTGCTTGCGTGTTGCACTTTGCTATGTCATCATATGCATTTCATATCATGTCATCATGTGCATTTCATTTTGCATACGTGTTCGTCTCATGCATCCGAGCTTTTTCCCCGTTGTCCGTTTTGCAATCCGGCACTCCTATGTCTCCCGGCGCCCCCTGTTACCTCTTTTCGTGTGCGGATGTTAAACGTTCTCGGAATGGAACGAGGTTTGTCAAGCGGCCTTGGTATAGCACCGGTAGACCACCAGTCAAGTTTCGTGCCATTTGGAGGTCGTTTGATACTCCAACGGTTAACCAGGTAACCGTAAAAGCCTCCTTCCCTTTGCAGCCCAACACCCCTTTCAAACTAGCCCAAAACCCACCAAACTCCCCTCCATGCTCTCGGTCATTCGATCACGATCGCGTGGCCGAAAACCGTGCTCCATTTGGACTCTCCTAGCTCCCTCTACCTATATATACACCTCCCCCTCCGAAATTCACGGTCAAATCCCCCCGAAACCCTAGATCAAACTCCACCCGCCGCCGCCGGACAAAACTCCGGACAGCGGACATGTCCGCCCCCGCCCCCGCGGCGAATCAGAGCGTGCCACGTGGGCGCCGCCGTCTCCTTGCCCGCCCCTTGAGCCAGCAGGGCCCTCCGGCCGATCGCCGCCGCGCCTCAAGGCCTCACTTGCCTGCCGGAAGGCGCCTCGGCCGCCACCACCTCAGCCTCCAGCTTTTTTCCTCCCTCCCAAGCCTTTCCTCCCCGCCATGCCCCCGCTGCCGGCTTGGCCGAGTATGCCCGCCCAAGGCCACTGAACTCCCTCCGGCGCCGCCCTCGCCGCCGCCCAGGCGCCACTGAGATCCGGGCAGCGCCGCCGATCTGGCCCCCTGAGCATCTCTCGCCGCCCAGAGCCCGTTGGCCGTCCTTCTCCTCGTCTCCGGCGAGATTCCGGCGAGGTTGACTTCCCCCCCTCTGAAATTTCTCCAAGTCCCCGAGTATTTCAGTATTTTTATGCCATGTTCATTGCATCATAAATCTCTGCATATTGCTCCGTTTCGTGCGTATAATATGTCAAATTTTTCGTCTCGACGAGTACATCATTTAATCTCATTGCATCATTTTCATTTGAGCTCATCTTGATGCCTGAAATGCTTTTAGAAGAGGGCTATGTGATGTTGGTTTCAGATTCTTATCAGAACATGCACTTTTGTCATTTTGCCATGATTGATGTGTGCACCCTATGAACTTGAGTCCTACATGTGTTTTGTAATATGCCATGTCATCTTTACAGGGTGTATGCCATGTATTTTGTGATCTCTGTGGTGACTAGCACAAGCATGCAAAGTAGGCTTCATGATGTTGCTGATTTCAGCATTGCTCACTGATATTTTTATGCCATATAAACTTGATGCTACCGAGAGATCCCTGCTTATTTTGAGATACTTCAGTAAGGATGTTTTGAACATATGGTTATGCTCTATCCATCCATGCCCTTGTTTGCAATTATGGAGTGCCATAGCTTGAGTCAACCGAGCTCTACTTTTGCTATAAAATGTTTCCTGGCAGATTGTTTACATGTTTTTTTAATTTTGCCAAGGTTGTTGTAGTTGATCCGTGTATGCTATGATGTTGTTCTTGCCATTTATAGCTTCTATGCCATCTCTTCTCACTGTGAGTTGCCTTGCCATGCCATGTATTGCTCTGTGGTGAGTGGTTTAAGCTCACCAACATGCCTACTTATTGTTGTTCCTGCCATGTATGAATCTGTAATATAACTTGCCATGTTTACATGGGTGCCATCATATCTTCTGGTCCTTTCTGGCCCATGGTCAGTAAAGGACTTTTGTTCTATGCAACTAGTAGATTCATTCCATGCCTTTGTTTGCCATGTCAAGTTCCTGTAACATGTTGTTTGATAGCTCTGAACATTGAAACCTGATATTATTTCTGCTAAAGTCTGAAACTGTTATTATTTGCAATCTTGCCATGTGTGTTTGAGCATGTTCTAGTGATTTATGGAGATAGCTCAGTGTTCATGTTTTGTAATGCTTTACCTGTTCATCATGCCCATGCCTTTTGTTATCACGTTGACATGCTGTAGCATGTTGTTTTGATGCTTGCAATATGCCTAGTTGCTGTTTTGGACAGCTTGTCCTTTAAACTTGTATAGGGTGTATGTGTTGAACCGTTGCTCTGTTTTGAGTGTGCTCTATATGAAACTTGCTTGATTTTGCATGTATCTTCATATTGTCATGTTGCATCCTTGTTTTGATGTGTTTTCTTGATGTTTGTATGCATTTTGCATCAATGCCATGTTTAACTTGTTTTACTCATATCTTCTAGGCCGTAGCTCCGAATCTAATGAACTTTATATGTAACTTGACTAGAATTTCGTGTAGATCATCGTGGTGCATCTTAACTTGCTGTTTAACAACTTGAACATAAGGTTTATTCAGATCTGGACCAATTTCGAAATTTGCATATGAGGACTTACCGGAATTGTTATATGTTGTTCCCGGCCTCATTTAAACTTGCCTTGATGTGTTGGTCTTGTATGCATCATCTTTTGCCATGAGTAGCTTCATGTAGGTCTTGTCATGCATCATGCTTGTTTGTGCATCATGCCTCGTTCATGTGTGGTGTGTTTACTATGTTGTGTGCTTCTTCTTGTTAGTTCCTGTTTCGTTGCGATCGTGAGGATTCGTTCGTCTACGCTTGGTTCGGCTTCATCCGTTCGTCTTCTTCATGGACTCGTTCTTCTTCCTTGCGGGATTTCAGGCAAGATGACCGCTACCCTGGATCTCACTACTATCATTGCTATGCTAGTTGCTTCGTTCTATCGCTATGCTGCGCTACCTATTACCTGTTTATCAAGCCATCCCAATTTGCCATGTCAGCCTCTAACCTTTTGCACCCTTCCTATGCAAACCGTTGTTTGGCTATGTTACCGCTTTGCTCAGCCCTCTTATAGCGTTGTTAGTTACAGGTGAAGATGAAGTTTGTTCCTTGTTGAACATGGAGATGTTGTTCCTTGTTGGAACATGTTTACTTGTTGGGATATCACAATATATCTTATTTAATTAATGCATCTATATACTTGGTAAAGGGTGGAAGGCTCGGCCTTATGCCTGTGTTTTGTTCCACTTGCCGCCTAGTTTCCGTCATATCGGTATTATGTTCCCGGATTTTGTGTCCCTAACGCGGTCGGGTGATTTATGGGACCCCTTGACAGTTCGCTTTGAATAAGACTCCTCCAGAAGGCCCAACATTGGTTTTACCATTTGCCTCACCTAGCCCTTTTTCCCTTGGGTTTAGAGCCCAAGGGTCATCTTTATTTTAGCCCCCGGGCGGTGCTTCTCTAAGTGCTGGTTCGAAATGAGTCACTTCATGAGCCACCACGGGGAAACTAGAGGCTTGGTTTTACTCGTAGCCTGTCTCATCCGGTGTTGCCCTGAGAACGAGATATGTGCAGCTCCTATCGGGATTGTCGGCGCATCGGGCGGTCTTGCTGGTCTTGTTTTATTGCCGTCGAAATGTCTTGTAGCCGGGATTCCGAGACTGATCGGGTCTTCTCGGGGAGAAGGAATATCCTTCGTTGATCGCGAGAGCTTATCATGGGCTAAGTTGGGACACCCTGCAGGTATAAACTTTTGAGAGCCGTGCCCGCGGTTATGTGGCGATGGGAATTTGTTAATATCCGGTTGTAGTAAACTTGAAGCAAACTCTTCTAAAATACACCAACCGTAATGCGTATCGTGAGTGTCTCTTTTCGGGTTGATCGAGAGGAGAACACGGTTTCGGGTTATGTTTGGCGTAAGTAGGAGTTCGTGATCACTTCTTGATCATTACTAGTTGACGACCGTTCCTTTGTTTCTCTTCTCGCTCTCATTTGCGTATGTTAGCCACCATATATGCTTAGTCGCTGCTGCAACCTCACCACTTTACCCCTTCCTTTCCCTTTAAGCTTTGCTAGTCTTGATACCCATGGTAATGGGATTGTTTGAGTCCTCGTGGCTCACAGATTACTACACCACCGATTGCAGTACAGGTTTGCGATGATCATGGCGTGAGGCGATGTTTGCTTGTATTGGAGTTCTTCTTACGCTTCTTCTTCGATCGGGGATAGGTTCCGGTCGGCAGCTTTGGGCTAGCGTGGTGGTTATTGTTTGAGTTTCTGTTTATGTTTCATCCGTAGTCGGATGTTGATCTTGTATATGATGTTGATGTATTCTTGTGGCATTTGTGCCTTATGTATGTATCCCCATCTATTATGTAATGTTGATGTAATGATATCCACCTTGCAAAAGCGTTTCAATATGCGGGTCTATCCTTGGTGGGACCGTCGAGTTCCTTTGGATAGGGTCGCATATTAGGCGTGACACCGAGAGACACCTTTATAATCACCCGATTCACGTTGTGACGTTTGGTAGCACACTAAGTGTTCCTCCGGTATTCGGGAGTTGCATAATCTCATAGTCATAGGAACATGTATAAGTCATGAAGAAAGCAATAGCAAAGAAACTAAACGATCAAGTGCTAGGCTAACGGAATGGGTCAAGTCAATCACATCATTGTCTAATGATGTGATCCCATTAATCAAATGACAACTCATGTCTATGGCTAGGAAACTTAACCATCTTTGATTCATTGAGCTAGTCTAGTAGAGGCATACTAGTGACACTTTGTTTGTCTATGTATTCACACATGTACTAAGTTTCCCGTTAATACAATTCTAGCATGAATAATAAACATTTATCATGATATAAGGAAATATAAATAACAACTTTATTATTGTCTCTAGGGCATATTTCCTTCAGTCCCCCACTTGCACTAGAGTCAATAATCGAGATTACACAGTAATGATTCTAACACCCATGGAGTCTTGGTGCTGATCATGTTTTGCTCGTGAGAGAGGCTTAGTCAACAGGTCTGCAACATTCAGATCCGCATGTATCTTGCAAATCTCTGTTTCTCCCTCCTTGACTTGATCGCGGATGGAGTTGAAGCGTCTCTTGATGTGCTTGGTTCTCTTGTGAAATCTGGATTCCTTTGCCAAGGCAATTGCACCAGTATTGTCACAAAAGATTTTCATTGGACCCGATGCACTAGGTATGACACCTAGATCGGATATGAACTCCTTCATCCAGACTCCTTCATTTGCTGCTTCCGAAGCAGCTATGTACTCCGCTTCACACATAGATCCCGCCATGACGCTTTGCTTAGAACGCACCAACCGACGGCTCCACTGCTCAATATAAACACGTATCCGGTTTGTGACTTAGAGTCATCCGAATCGGTGTCAAAGCTTGCATCGGCGTAACCATTTACGACGTGCTCTTTGTCACCTCCATAAACGAAAACATATCCTTAGTCCTTTTCGGTATTTCAGATGTACTTGACCGCTGTCCGATGATCCACTCTGGATTACTTTGGTACCTCCTGCTAAACTAATAGCAAGGCACACATCAGACTGGTACACAACATTGCATACATGATAGAACCTATGGCTGAAGCATAGGGAATGACTTTCATTTTCTCTCTATCTTCTGCAGTGGTCGGGTATTGAGTCTGACTCAACTTCACACCTTGTAACACAGGCAAGAGCCCTTTCTTTGCTTGATCCATTTTGAACTTCTTCAAAACTTTATCAAGGTATGTGCTTTGTGAAAGTCCAATTAAGCGTCTTGATCTATCTCTATAGATCTTGATGCCCAATATATAAGCACCTTCACCGAGGTCTTTCATTGAAAAACTCTTGTTCAAGTATCCTTTTATGCTATCCAGAAATTCTATATCATTTCCAATCAACAATATGTCATCCACATATAATATTAGAAATGCTACAGAGCTCCCACTCACTTTCTTGTAAATACAAAGCTTCTCGAAAAGTCATATAAAACCATATTCTTTGATCACACTATCAAAACATTTATTCCAACTCCGAGATGTTTGCACGAGTCCATAAATGGATCGCTGGAGCTTGCACACTTTGTTAGCATCCTTTGGATTGATAAAACCTTCAGATTGCATCATATACAACTCTTCTTCCAGAAATCCATTCAGGAATGCAGTCTTTACATCCATTTGCCAAATTTCATAATCATAAAATGCAGCAATTGCTAACATGGTTCGGACGGACCTAAGCATCACTATGGGTGAGAAAGTCTCATCATAGTCAACTCCTTGAACTTGTCAAAAACCTTTCGCAACAAGTCGAGCTTTGCAGACAGTAACATTACCGTCATCGTCAATCTTCTTCTTGAAGATCCATTTATTCTCAATGGCTTGCCGATCAACGGGCAAGTCAACCAAAGTCCACACTTTGTTCTCATACATGGATCCCATCTCAGATTTCATGGCCTCAAGCCATTTTGCGGAATCTGGGCTCATCATCGCTTCCTCATAGTTCGTAGGTTCGTCATGGTCAAGTAACATGACCTCCAGAACAGGATTACCGTACCACTCTAGTACGGATCTTACTCTGATTGACCTACGAGGTTCAGTAGTAACTTGATCTGAAGTTATATGATCATCATCATTAGCTTCCTCACTAATTGATGTAGGAGTCACAGGAACTGATTTCTGTAATGAACTACTTTCCAATAAGGGAGCAGGTACAATTACCTCATCAAGTTCTACTTTCCTCCCACTCACTTCTTTCGAGAGAAACTCCTTCTCTAGAAAGGATCCATTCTTAGCAACGAATGTCTTGCCTTCGGATATGTGATAGAAGGTGTACCCAACAGTCTCCTTTGGGTATCCTATGAAGACACATTTCTCCGATTTGGGTTTGAGCTTATCAGGTTGAAGCTTTTTCACATAAGCATCGCAACCCCAAACTTTAAGAAATGACAATTTGAGTTTATTGCCAAACCACATTTCATAAGGTGTCGTCTCAACGGATTTAGATGGTGCCCTATTTAACGTGAATGCAGCCGTCTCTAAAGCATAACCCCAAAATGATAGCGGTAAATCAGTAAGAGACATCATAGATCGCACCATATCTAGTAAAGTACGATTATGACGTTCGGACACACCATTACGCTGTGGTGTTTCGGGTGGCGTGAGTTGCGAAACTATTCCGCATTGTTTCAAATGAAGACCAAACTCGTAACTCAAATTTTCTCCTCCACAATCAGATCATAGAAACTTTATTTTCTTGTTACGATGATTTTCCACTTCACTCTAAAATTCTTTGAACTTTTCAAATGTTTCAGACTTATGTTTCATTAAGTAGATATACCCATATCTGCTCAAATCATATGTGAAGGTGAGAAAATAACGATACCCGCCGTGAGCCTCAATATTCATCGGACCACATACATCAGTATGTATGATTTCCAACAAATCTGTTGCTCGCTCCATTGTTCCGGAGAACGGAGTTTTAGCCATCTTGCCCATGAGGCATGGTTCGCAAGTACCAAGTGATTCATAATCAAGTGATTCCAAAAGTCCATCAAAATGTAGTTTCTTCATGCGCTTTACACCAATATGACCTAAACGGCAGTGCCACAAATAAGTTGCACTATCATTATCAACTCTGCATCTTTTGGCTTCAATATTATGAATACTAGATGATACCCCGCGCGTTGCTGCGGGAATTGCCGATACATATTTTAGGTTTTAAAACATGAGATTTTACGAACTCATAGTATATGACTGTGTCAAAAAAATTTGTTTGAAAGAAATATTATTTAAAGCATCTAGAGAAAACATGATGAAAAGCCGAATAATGTTGGATGTGAAATTTTCCTTTAATTCCTTACCTTAAAGGCTTATCATCAAGGTGACCGGGAAAAAGAACATGGTGTAGAGACAATTGAGATGTCTCATCCCTTTGCAAAACCTAAAATAACATACCAACAATTGTCGTGTGTTCCATAAAAAACATAGCTTGCATTGGAAAGACAGAATGTGAGTTCACTCATATCTGATTTTCTATAAAACAAAAAGTCGCTTATAAATCATGAGACTCACTACGTCACCAGGAAACTCTTCAACGTGGCTATAGTAGCATGAGAATGTTAAACAAAGATAAATCCTTCTCTTAAGAGTCTATAGTGTTCATAATGTCTGTCAAGCCAAAAAAGCTCATAATTTCTTTAACAGTATTCAGTTTTGGGGAACTGACATCGACCAAACAAAAGAAACTTGAGAATAATCTATTTATTCATCCACAATAGATGCTCTTTACCTAAAATCTACATGGAACAATTAGATAGAGGGGAGTGTAGAGGAACTATTCTGGATTCAACAACAAAAGTGAGCCATCATGATTTGCAGTAAAACATGTAAATCTGCATATACCTTCAGATTGGAGCGCGTGTGGGAAGTAACCTTCAGTAAGAAAATATAAATAAGAAAAATGTTCCATTCTAAAATCTAAATTTGCATATAGTCAAAAACTGAATAGGAATCTCCCCACAAACGCTCAGAAACTGAAACATGAATTTGCATATAGTCACAGACTGAATAGTAATTTTCCCACAAACGCTCATAAACTGAAATATGAATTTGCATACAGTCACAAACTGTATAGTAATCTTCCCACAAACGGATATAGTCAGAAAGTGAATATTAATTTTCCCACAATCTGAAGCGAGGCATGTGTATACCTTCAGACTGGAGCGTGTGTGGGAAGTAACCTTCAATAAGAAAATGGAGGCTTGATCCCAAGGTAGCCGAGAACAAACCTGAATTGAAATGGAAGGCTACATATTCAGTCAAGTGAAATTAAATTCAGATTTGGAATAGGCAAAGAATTAAAATGCAAGGCTATGTATTCAATAAAGCAAACTAATTGACACATCAAGCAAAATCCAGAATAGATACAAGACTAAAATTGAAGGCTATGTATTCAATCAAGCAAAATTAAATCTACACATTAACCAAAGATACAGAAATTCAGAATTAGCTATGGATGGGAACATTATGTACCAAGAGGAGTCGTAAACCTGAGGTGACTGTGTATGCAGCGAGGGAGGAACAATCAAGATGACTGATTGGGAATCCAAGTTGTCCAACACCTGAGGAAGGCCAAATTCATGATTTGGTCAGCAATATGGCATAGGGAATGCCCAAGAGGGAGGGGGTTGCTTACCAGCGTGCGGTTGGTGTCAACTGGAGGATGATGGGAGGCGAGGCATCAGCTTTAAAAGGGAATCCATCAGTTTCTTGTGGAAATCAAGGGGAGAGAAAGTGGAGCGTCAAGCGTCAACCGTCAATTACCTGCAGCAAAAGGGTTTTTTGTTTCTGATTTAGGAGAAGCATTTTTTGTTGTGATGGCAATGAAGATTAAACAATGTGAGCCATTGGAGCATTGGGCGTTGCACAGAGGTTGAAGCAGTGGGCTGTGTACGATAGATGTGACGAAAGGAAACAAAAAATAGTCAAAATACTGAAGAATAGGAGCACATGACTTTCAGCTTTTGAAGCATTGTTGCGTCAGCGCCAGAGACGTCGTACTGTGGCACGGTCGGCGAAATAGATGCTTGATATAGCGGCAACAGACGTGGTGGATAGGCGCCGCGAGCAAGCGAGGGGGGGCTGCCATAGCGCGGCGAGCAGCGACACGTGCAAGCAAGGGGGCGGGCCATGGTGTGGTGAGCACCGGTGCTGGGCTGGAGGAGGCGGTAGGATTCGGTCCGGCGGAGGAGGAGGTGGTGGAGGCGCCGTGGGAGCTGCGTGAGGAGGAGCACGGTGGTGTATAGGCGCAAGCAAGCGAGGGGGCGGCCATGGCACGGTGAGAAGCGGCACGTGCAAGCAAGGGGGGGGGGCATGGCATGGTGAGCACCGGCGCTGGCCTGGAGGTGGCGGCTGGATTTGGTCTGGCGGAGGAGGCGGTGGAGGCGTGGCTGCCGTGGGCGCAGCGTGGGGAGGAGCAGAGTCGAGGAAGGAAAGGAGGAAGGGTTGGGGCATGGGCAGCACTCCAATGTGGGATCAATCCTGTCGGAGGGCCGGCGGTCATGCGGGATATGATGGGGGGTGAGCGGCTATGGGTGAAGAAGGAAAAAGAACCTGTTACCGCCGTGACAACATAGGAATAGACTGATTGGCTGGTTTTCGAAACTGAATAATGACGTGGCATATCGTTGACGTGGACAGTGTGCATGGCAAGAGAATAGGAAGAAGTGGGGAGCAACTTCTTAAGAATAGTAGATATGTGTCACTACTATCGAGATTCAACAAAAATAGACCACTCTTCAAAGGTGCATGACCATAAAAGATATTGATCACATAAATAGAACAATCATTATTCTCTGATTTAAATGAATAACCGTCTCGCATCAAACAAGATCCACATATAATGTTCATGCTTAACGCTAGCACCAAATAACAATTATTCAGGTCTAAAACTAATCCCGAAGGTAGATGTAGAGGTAGAGTGCCGACGGCGATCACATCGACTTTGGAACCATTTCCCACGCGCATCGTCACCTCATCCTTAGCCAATCTTCGCTTAATCCATAGTCCCTATTTCGAGTTGCAAATATTAGCAACAGAACCAATATCAAATGACCAGGCACTATTGCGAGCATTAGTAAGGTACACATCAATAACATGTATATCACATATACATTTTTTCACCTTGCCATCCTTCTTATCCGCCAAATACTTGGGGCAGTTCCGCTTCCAGTGACCTGTCCCTTTGAAGTAGAAGCACTCAGTCTCAGGCTTAGGTCCACACTTGGGCTTCTTCACTTGAGCAGCAACTTGCTTGCCGTTCTTATTGAAGTTCCCCTTCTTCCCTACCCTTTTTCCTGAAACTGGTGGTCTTTTGACCATCAACACTTGATGCTCTTTCTTGATTTCTACCTCCGCAGCCTTTAGCATTGCGAAGAGCTTGGGAATTGTCTTATCCATCCCTTGCATATTATAGTTCATCACGAAGCTCTTGTAGCTTGGTGGCAGTGATTGAAGAATTACATCACTATCATCGTGAAGATTAACTCCAGTTGAATCAAGTGATTGTTATACCCAGACATTTTGAGTATATGCTCACCGACGAACTATTCTCCTCCATTTTGCAGCTGTAGAACTTATTGGAGACTTCATATCTCTCAATCCGGGCATTTGCTTGAAATATTAACTTCAACTCCTGGAACATCTCATATACTCCATGACGTTCAAAATGTTGTTGAAGTCCCGGTTCTAAGCCGTAAAGCATGGCACACTGAATTATCGCGTAGTCATCAGTTTTGCTCTGCCAGACGTTCATAACACCTGGCGTTGCTCCTGCAGCGGGTTTGGCACCTAGCGGTGCTTCCAAGACGTAATTCTTCTGTGCAGCAATGAGGATAATCCTCAAGCTACGAACCCAGTCCGTGTAGTTGCTACCATCATCTTTCAACTTAGCTTTCTCTAGGAACGCATTAAAATTCAAGGGAATAACAGCACGGGCGATCTATCTACAACAACATAACATGAAAAATACTATCAGGTACTAAGTTCATGATAAATTAAAGTTCAATTAATCATATTACTTAATAACTCCCACTTAGATAGACATCCCTCTAATCATCTAAGTGATCACGTGATCCAAATCAACTAAACCATGTCCGATCATCACATGAGATGGAGTAGTTTTCAATGGTGAACATCACTATATTGATCATATCTACTATATGATTCACGCTCGACCTTTCGGTCTCAGCGTTCCGAGGCCATATCTGCATATGCTAGGCTCATCAAGTTTAACCCGATTATTCTGCATGTGCAAAACTGGCTTGCACCCGTTGTATGTGAACGTAGAGCTTATCACACCCGATCATCACGTGGTGTCTCGGCACGACAAACTTTCGCAACAGTGCATACTCAGGGAGAACACTTGTACCTTCACTACAGGAATCAGCTACTTTGCCATCTCGCCACAACGGACGGCAAAGCCGGGGGACGGCGGACGGCAAAAGAGCTTTGCCGTCGGCGGACGACAAACAATGGATTGCAAAAGACAGGGTAGGCAACAGGCCCTTTGCCGCCTCGCTTTTTATGGCGGACGGCAAAGAGTGCTTTGCCTACAAAGAATGACGGCAAAGAGGAGTGACGGCAAAATACTAGACGTCCGCCAACAAGTAGTCCGTTAAGCGGTAACGGCGGCCTTTTGCCGTCGACCAATGGACGCAAATTTGAGCGCCTCTTTGTCGTCCGCCGCTTGATGTCACAATGCGTCGGCGCCATTGTGTTTTGTTGTCACCACGGCGACGGCAAAACAAAGTCTTTGCTATCGACTTAACTTTGCCGTCCGCCACGGTAGGCAAATTTGCCAAATGGCTCATCTATGAGGAAGCACAGGTGGTCATACGTGTCCCCTTTGTCGTTCGCAATCGACGGCAAGGGGTCTTCTGCCGTCTGTCATGACGGCAAAGAGCCTATCTTGCCTCTTTTTATTCTGTTTTCTTATATCCAACAATTATCACACAAATATATCACAACACATATATATCCATCACATAAATATCCAGCACATATATATCCAACATAATAAATATCCAAAGACATATATATCCATCCATACATACATAGTAGGTTGCACATAGTCCCATCAATCCATACATATTACAATATGCAAAGTTTCATCATAGCAATCTAGTTTCATCATAGCAAGCGAAGCGTAATACAAGAAGTGCATCAAAGGAAAAACAAGCAATCCATCATAGGATGTCAAGCTTCCGTGAAGTGAATGAAACCTACAAAATGACAAATAAGAAAGTTAGAAAAAGAATAGAAGAAGAAGAAGACTATAAGAAGAAGTATATGCCATTTATTAGCTAACTTAGGTGAACTGGATCATTTATGAGCTAAATTAGTTGAAATGGATCGTTTATGAGCTAAGTTAGGTGGAATGGATCGTTTATGAGCTAAGTTAGGTGAAATGGAGTTTATGAGCTAACCTAGGTGAAATGGGTCGTTTATGAGCTAACCTAGGTGAAATAGGTCGTTTATGAGCTAACCTAGGTGAAATGGGTCGTTTATGAGCTAAACTAGGTGAAATGGGTCGTTTATGAGCTAACCTAGGTGAAATGGGTCGTTTATGAGGTAACCTAGGTGAAATAGGTCGTTTATGAGCTAACCTAGGTGAAATGGGTCGTTTATGAGCTAACCTAGGTGAAATGGGTCGTTTATGAGCTAACTTAGGTGAAATGGGTTGTTTATGAGCTAACCTAGGTCAAATGCATCATTTATGAGCTAACCTAGGTGAAATGGATCATTTTGGAGCTAACTTAGTTGAAATGGGTCGTTTATGAGCTAACTAAGGTGAAATGCCACGTTTTTGAGCTAACTAAGGTGAAATGGATCGTTTTTGAGCTAACTTAAGTGAAATGGGTCATTTTGGAGCTAACCTAGGTGAAATGGGTCATTTTGGAGCTAACCTAAGTGAAATGGGTCATTTTAAAGCTAACGTAGGTAAAATGGATCATTTAGGAGCTAATCTACGTAAAATGGGTCATTTTAGAGCTAACTTGGATAAATTGGATCACTTGTAAGCTAACTAAGGTAAAATGAGTCATTTTAGAGCTAACTTAGGTAAAATGGATCGTTTATGAGCTAACTAAGCTAATTATGCAATTTTTGACATAAATAAGCTTATTAAGTCATTTTGAAGGAAAAGAAGCTAACTCTAGGTCATTATGGTAAGCATATTGGAGGAAATAAATCTAAGTCTAAGTCTAGAGAAACTTACCGTGATCGGGGAGGTGTAGGAGCGGGCTGGCTCGTCTTGCAGAGTCGGAGAAGGATCGTGCGATGCGTTTACGAGTTAAGCTGCACCAAAGATCATTTCCAATGTCTCGTTAGCATTATGACACTCAAATGTTAAGACTAGCAAGTAATGTCCATTCAAATTAAACTCACCGCGCTCCGTGAGCAATCATCGGCATCGGCGGAGCGGTCTGACCGACTTCTTGCACACAGATCGCACATTTGGTTTTCACAATGAGTCATACTAGTTAGTAATGAGACTCAAATGTTAAGACTAGCAAGTAATTTGCGAAGAAACTTACCACAAGGAGCTCGTACATGGCCCTTGCTTGCATGTCATTCGTGCCCTCTCCTCCTCCAACATCTTTGTCGTCCTCTCCTCCAACTCCCGCTGCCTCTCGCGCCTCCGCCAAGTTTCTCCGTTCTATCTCTCTCACTCAGATAGCAGCCTGCAACACCACTCACATGACCATTTGTAATCATTGATGGAAGCGCACACAATGTAATGGAGAAAGATAGTGAGTACGTATAACTAACCTTGAAGGCGAGTTGACTGGCCGTTCACGAGGCCTTATCTCGGGGCGGAGCTCGATTGGCGCGCTTTGATCTCCTGGAGAGTGCTAGGACAACGATAAGTCCATCTCCCATGGCTATGGAGCCATGGGACCTCCCGCCACCAGATATCATCAAGAACTCAGTATCAATGGGACCACGGCTTGGGTTAAAGTCCTCCCTTTCCTCGCCTTCCCCGATCTCTATATTGCACGAGCTTGTCGTAGGCGGAGATGTTGGTGAAGTTCTTTGGATCATCGAGGTCGACGCAGAGAATGCCTTGACTTTCTTGTAAGGGCGGTGTGGGCCATGGCATACAGTGTCGTACACCTCGGCACCTTATCCGCCTTATTTTAGCGTGCTCGAAAGAGAGAAACAAAGTAAATTAGTAATTAAAGGGCTAAAGCTAGGATGATGAATGAATTGCATGAATCATGAAGCAAACCACATACCCAGCCACTTGCGTCTTCAAATAAGTTGGAGCTTCCTTGGTGGTGTGGCACACCTTCCATTTGGGCACGCTTGTCCTTGGCCTCATTGTGGGTGGCCCGCCATTCTTTTGAGCACCACGCATTGACCAACACCTCCCAACAATCCATCCGATCCACACACCATATCGGAGGGGCCTAAGTTAGCAAATAGAAACTTCAGCGCTACAACTATGAATTACTAAATGAAGGAAGTAAGTACAAGGCCTTAAGAATTACCTTCATGTACTGCTCCTTACTCAAGAACTTATCGCGGCACTCCTGGTTGGGCTTCTTGATACCACGCCCGGCGTAGTAGTCTCGAACAGCCTGCACCCGAGCCTCATGCCATAAGTTCTGAAGTAGGCGCTTGCACTCCTTGTGGATAACATCTGCCGCCTCCTCGTATCCCTCCTCACACCTGTAGAATGTCTGCAATCAAATGAGACAATATTGATTAGTACAATTAATAACTAGCTAGTTGAAGATTTTAAATGTGTAAAGGAGAAATTACCTGTAACTTTCTCGATCACCACGCCCGCCTCGTCTTGCACAAGACACCGCCGATAATCTCACCCGGCGGGGCCGGGCAGCCAAGTAGTGCTCCCAACTCAAGCCAACCTCTGAAGCCGACCTCACCAGCAACGTGACAAACCCCGAAAGTTTTGCGAATCGAACTCCAAGGACGGAGTTGGGCGGCGGACACTTTCATGGTGGTCCCAACCCCTGCAGCATGACAAGGCCAACGCATTAATTATTTGAAGAAACGTGAATGCAGAAGGTACAAAAAGATTAAATGCACTTACCTCTCCCCATCAGGGAAAATCAACCACCTCTGCTCGCAGGTCGCCGGCACGGACAGGAGCCGTGTAGCACTACGCTGGTAGACGTTGCCCCCCTCCTCCCACAAGATAATTTCCCTCATAGCTGGCCTTCCAAGATTGAACCATGCCATTGGCTTCGTCCAGTTCTGCTTTCCTTTCGGTTCTTTCATGTTTTGTAACGGCCTATCACATAGCGCCTCGTGATCAACTCTAGCCTTAGTATTATCCTTTGACTTCCCATCTATGCCGAACAATGTACCAAAAAGTGCCTCGGCGATATTCTTCTCAGTGTGCATCACGTTGATGTTGTGTGGGCAAAGGAGGTCTTTGAAGTAAGGCAGATCCCATAAGCATGTTTTGTGAGTCCACGCGCTTAGTATTATACCCTTGAAGTACCCTCGGGCGCCGTGGATCCGCTCGAGAGCGTTTAAGCGATCCAGGTCTATTGGCTGTCAATGTAGGTGGTGCGAGTTTTGACAACTCTACCTCGATGAAGTTCTTCTTGTCTTTCCTGAACTTATGGCGAGAATCCAGAACTGTCTATGCATGTCGAAGCAAGAAAACTTGCGACCGCCCGAAACCAACGAAACTCAAGAGCTCCCTTGCATGTGGGGCACGGAACCTTCCATGCACACACCAGCCAACGAATAGCGCACGCCGGCAAGTCATGCGTCGAGTACATGTACCGGACACGCATTATGAAGTTCCGTTTGCTATAGGCGTCGTATGTCTTGAACCCATTATCCTGCTTCTTGCAATTAGTCCTTAAGCGGCTGCATGTACACATTCATATTTTTCCCGGATAGTTGGGCCTGGAATTATCAACGTCGGAAAATGTTCTTTCTTTGCATAATCTGTCCGGGGAGATTGAGTGAAAAGACAAATACGGGCCAACAAGCTGTATTGGGCTGCCGTCATACCAAACACACTAAACCCATCCGTCTTGATGCCGACTCGAGGATGCCTCGGATCTGCCGCTTTGTCGACATGTAATTCATCAAACTTTTTCCACGCAACACCATCCGATGTGTGTACCATCATCGATTCCCATCGTATCTAGTTCGGTTCTTTTGCCTGTTTTGTGCCATGTCATCGTGTGGCCGTCTCTTCGACCATGAAAAGACGTTGAAGTCTTGGTACGATTGGCATATACCAAGAACACTAACGGGATTTTGGTCTGTGTCTTCTCACCCATACCGTTGTTCACCACAATATACCGGAAGACTTGCAAATGGGACAATAGTTCAAGTCCGCATAGTCAAGCCTAAATAAGGCACATCCTTTCTCACGTGCATGTATCTTCTCATAGGGCTTCTTCATTGCACGGAGGATTTTGTCCGACTGGTACAGGTTTGCAGGCATTACATGGCCTTTGGGTAGAAAGCGTCCAAATCTTGTCATAATTGCGTCATACCATTCTCTCGCCCAAGTTGAATCGAGCCTTGAGCCATTACTTGTGAGATGGCATCCAACCGACAAAGCTCGGTGTGCTCGTGGAGCGACGTTTTGAGACTCCAACATTTCATTGAAGGCCTTTGCAGATTCCTCCATCTCCTCGTCCAATCCCGAGCATCATCATAGTCTTGCACCATGTTTTCCATCCGGTACCATGCTCGTCGGTGCGACGATGATCCACCTCAGCTCGGTCACGTTAGGCGGACTCACCATGAAATGTCCACACCGTGTAATCGGGCGTAAAACCACTCTTCTGCAGTGTTTGCCCATTTCAGCCTCATCCTCTTTTCCCAATTGCCGCACCGTAAACAGGGGCACCAGGTTTTTTTGGCCATTTGCAATGCGGCTTGCACAAACCCCTTGGTTTTTGTGAACCATTCAGCGCTCCATTTGTTACGACCAGTGTGACCGTATACATCCACGCATCGATCACTCATCTTGACTTTCGAGCTACTGGACACACAACAATTATATATGTAATTCACCATGTATATATTCATCGGTTGATCTACTTTGTCAATTTTATTACATCCATGCAACCTACACTCTAATAGGTAATGATAGGTCCTAATCTCACTGTATGTGTAGATTGGGTTCATTTTCCCATGCTATGCTCGGATCCGACGCAAAATTTGGCAGCACCTCCCGCTGTTCTCCCGATACACGCCTCGCAATAAACAGAGAGGATGTGTGCCCGAGAACAACAGGAGGCAATCGAGCGAAATTTATGCGCGTCGGATCCGAGCAAAGCATATGGGAAAACGAACCCAATCTACACATACTGGCTGTCCATGGATAGCGTTGGACAATTCGAAGAATCAAGGTTATAAATATGCAAATGCATGCATATTTATAACTATGACGCTTTCGAGCGGGAGACACATATTGGTTACGATATCGATGATTCAAGACACATATATAGCTAGCTATCAAGTTTCATCGGAATAGATCAAATAATTAATGGGGAGGAGGACATGTCATTTGTGCTCACCCACGAACGGCGGGGCGAGCTCATCAAACGCACGGCGAGGTCGTCGAACACCAAACCTCGCACCGATGAAACAACCGCACATTTAAAACTACCCGATCAACACAATTATATATGATGTTTTCATAACAAAATCGAAAAATATATGACCTAACTAATAATTCACAAATATATGACCCCATCGGCCTCGAAGGCCAAAGAACACCTTTTGGGAGGTGTCGGGGTCGGGTGTCGGTCGGTGTCGGGTGCCATGTCGTGGTCGGGTCGGGGTCGGGGTGTCGGGTCGGGTCGGGGTGTCGTGTCCGTGGTCGGGTTAAGTGTCGGGTCAGGCTCGAGGTCGGGGTGTCGGTGTCGGGTAGGGGTCGGGTCGGGGTGTCGGGTCGGGTCGGGGTCTCGGGGTCGGGTGTCGGGTCTTGGGTGCCGGGTCGGGGTCGGGGTGCCGTGTCGGTGTCGGGGTCGGGGTGTCGGGTCAGGCTCGGGGTCGGGGTGTCGGTGTCGGGGTCGGGGTCGGGGTCGGGGTCGGGGTGTCGGGGTCGGGGTCTCGGGGTCGGGGTGTCGTGTCGGGTGCCGGGTCGGGTCGGAGTCTTGTGTCGGGTTGGGTTTTCCCTCTTTTTCCTTTTCTTCTTCTTCCTCTTCTTCCTTTTCTTCCTTTTCTTCCTTTTTTTTCCTTCTTCTTCTTCTTCTTCTTCTTCTTCTTCTTCTTCTTCTTCTTCTTCCTCCTCCTTTCCTTTTTCCTCTTCTTCTTTTCCTCCTCTCCTCTTTTTTCTTCTTCTTCTTCCTCTTCTTCTTTTTTCTTCTCCTCCTCCTCTTCTTCTTCTTCCTTTCCTTTTTCCTCCTCTTCTTCTCCTCCTCTCCTGTTTTTCTTCTTCTTCTTCTTCTTTCCTAAAACTGAACTAAACCTAAAACTAAACCTAAATCTAAAACTAAAACTAAAACTAAATCTAAACTAAACATAAACCTAAAACAAAAAAAAAGGAAAAAACTAAATCTAAACCTAAAACTAAACTAAAACTAAAACTAAAACTAAAACTAAATCTAAACTAAACATAGACCTAAAACTAAAAACCGAAAAAGGAAAACAGAGGAGGTAGAGCTCACCGGGCCGGTGGAGGAGGTGGCCGATGGAGGAGGGGGCGGGCGGCTGGGGCAGGCGTGCCCGCCTGCGGCTGAGGCGGGCGGGCCGAGACGGCAGGGCGGGGCCAGGCGACGGCGGCAGGCAGTGGCAACGAGGCGGGGGGGTGGAGGAGGGCGGAGGCGGCGGGCCTGGGGCGGGGGCGGGCACTGGGGGTGGGCAGGGGGCGGCAGGCCGAGACGAGGGCGGCGGGCGACGGGCATGGGGCGGGGCGACGGGCGAGGGGCCAGGCGGCGACAGGCGAGGCATGGTGGGGCGACGGCGCACGTGGGAGCAGGGAGAGAATCGAGAGAGAGAGGGGCGGGGGGCGCGCCGTTAGATATGTTAAATGTTTGCCGTCCGCCCTCTTTGCCGTCCGCTTTTTTGCTCTTTGCCATCTGCTAGCGTATTTACACAAAGAGGGGCGTTAAGTATTTTTTAAGCATCTCCTCAGTGGGGCCCCTCCCTATTTGCCGTCTGCTAGCCGACGGCAAAGAATCTTTGCCTTCCGCTAGCCGACGGCAAAGAACAGGCTGATGGCAAGACTTCCTTTGCCATCAGCCGCTTTTGCCGTCTGCTTTGGGTAGTGATGGCAAGAGTTTTTACCGTCTGCTAGCGCATTTACAAAGAGCTGGCAGATGGCAACGTAGCTGATTCCAGTAGTGCTTGAAATTTAGTGAGAGATCGTCTTATAATGCTACCGCCGAACTAAGCAAAATAAGATGCATAAAGGATAAACATCACATGCAATCAATATAAGTGATATGATGTGGCCATCATCATCTTGTGCCTTTGATCTCCATCTCCAAAGCACCGTCGTGATCACCATCGTCATCGGCTTTACACCTTGATCTCCATCGAAGCATCGTTGTTGTCTCGCCAACTATTGCTTCTACGACTATCGCTACCGCTTAGTGATAAAGTAAAGCAATTACATGGAGATTGCATTTCATACAATAAAGCGACAACCATATGGCTCCTGCCAGTTGTCGATAACTCTGTTACAAAACATGATCATCTCATACAATAAAATTTAGCATCATGTCTTGACCATATCACATCACAACATGCCCTGCAAAAACAAGTTATACGTCCTCTACTTTGTTGTTGCAAGTTTTTACGTGGCTACTACGGGCTGAGCAAGAACCGTTCTTACCTATGCATCAAAACCACAACGACTTTTCGTCAAGTGTGCTGTTTTAACCTTCAACAAGGACCGGGCATAGCCACACTCGATTCAACTAAAGTTGGAGAAACTGACACCCGCCAGCCACCTATGTGCGAAGCACGTCGGTAGAACCAGTCGCGTAAGCGTACGCGTAATGTCGGTCCGGGCCGCTTCATCCTACAATACCGCCGAATCAAAGTATGACATGCTGGTAAGCAGTATGACTATTATCGCCCACAACTCTTTGTGTTCTACTCATGCATATAACATCTACGCATAGACCTGGCTCGGATGCCACTGTTGGGGAACGCAGTAATTTCAAAAAAGATCCTACGCACACGCAAGATCTATCTAGGTGATGCATAGCAACGAGAGGGGAGAGTGTTGTCTACACACCCTCATAGAATGAAAGCGGAAGTGTTATGACAACGCGGTTGATGTAGTCGTACGTCTTCACGATCTGACCGATCCTAGTACCGAAAGTACGGCACCTTCGCGATCTGCACATGTTCAGCTTGGTGACGTCCCACAAACTCTCGATCCAGCTGAGTGTCGAGGGAGAGCTTCATCAGCATGACGGCGTGATGACGGTGAAGATGAAGTTACCAGCGCAGGGCTTCGCCTAAGCATTGAAATGGTATGACCGAGGTGGATTATGGTGGAGGGGGGCACCGCATACGGCTAAGACAATGTCAACTTGTGTGTCTATTGGGTGCCCCCTCCCCCGTATATAAAGGAGTGGAGGAGGGGGAGGGTCAGCTGAGGGAGTCCTGGATTGGGGGGTGTCCGGATGGCTGGACTATAACCTTTGGCCGGACTCCTGGACTATGAGGATACAAGATTGAAGACTTCGTCCCGTGTCCGGATGGGACTTTACTTGGCGTGGAAGGCAAGCTTGGCGATACGGATATGTAGATCTCCTACCATTGTAACCGACTCAGTGTGACCCTAACCTCTCCGGTGTCTATATAAACCAAGGGTTTTAGTCCGTAGACAAACAACAATCATACCATAGGCTAGCTTCTAGGGTTTAGCCTCTCGATCTCGTGGTAGATCTACTCTTGTACTACCCATATCATCAATATTAATCAAGCAGGGAGTAGGGTTTTACCTCCATCGAGAGGGCCCGAACCAGGTAAAAACATCGTGTCCCTTGTCTCCTGTTACCATCCGCCTAGACGCACAGTTCGGGACCCCCTACCCGAGATCCGTCGGTTTTGACACCGACATTGGTGCTTTCATTGAGAGTTCCTCTGTGCCGTCGCCATCAATAAGGATGCCTCATCCCGTCTTTAAAGACGGCACTGTTGCTAAAGGAGCTTTGGCTATCGGCCAAACTCTCTGGCTAGGCGGTTTTCTTATGACCGCCTGTTCGGCCGCCGCGCCGATGATGACTTCTCGGGTCATCGAAAGCAATCTTCACGTCAACTCGGAAGTCGCCGAGCAGTTAGATCCGATGGAGCTCTCTTCCTTAAACGAGCTCCTGGATCGCATTGTCGCCCTGGGATTCGCTACAGACTATGATCAGATTGGGCCCAAACCCGATCTGAGAGAGATTAACTCTTCCCAGGTCACCCATCACGTTGCTGTGGCGGAGGAACAATGCGGCGACCCTTCATCTACCTTAAGGACTAGCTATGTCCGGATTCCCGATCCCTTGTAGCGACCCGACCTCAGACGGTCAAGCCTCTGTGTATCCGTGTAGGTCAGTACATTGAATGTACCGGCAAGATCACAACATGAATAAACAGATGGTAAAACTATACTATATGCAATTTGGCTTTGTGGCTCTGTATCTGAGTTTTGTTTGCATAAAAGCTGATTTTATTTTCCCTACATCAAAGGAATAAATGAAGTCTATACTATGGAGTTTTCTATCATGACATGGTTTCGCCAACCGATGTCTCATAGCCCAAAATCATCATATGTTGCCCACAATTAAGTTATCAATCCGGTGTTGAGAGTTCCGAGATAGATCCAAGTCCAGATGCTCAAATTGTCCGTAACCGGGGACACGGCTAATCGATTAGGTTTTAACCCTCTGCAGAGGTTTGTACACTTTACCCGCAAGATTCGATCCCTCTCTTTACGTTCTCGCACTTCGTGGTGTTTGAGAACAAGATGACCAAACATGGTCTTCCAAAGAGTTCCTCGACCACCGTCCGTACTCAACCCATCCTACCGTAGTTCTACATCTGCTAGTACCGTCCCAGCCAGAGTCACAACTAAGGTTAACCAAGCCGAGCCCATAATGACTTGCGGTTGCACAGTAAGCTTCCGGCATGAAGTATTCTTCCATCTCTTTGAGTCTGGGTGAAGCTTTCCGCAAGATGTCATGGCGCTTCTCCATGCATCCCGGCCAACCACTGGGTTCTCCAGGGTGCCCACAACCGCCCTTCACCCAAAGAGTGTGTATTGAATTCTTGTCTCGAGTCTTGAAGTCTTGAGGCCTTGAAGATGCAGTCCTTGCAGGTGCCATCATGGAGTTGTCGCCATTGACGAAATCCTTCATTCTCACACCACTCCGAGCACTCATACCAACCCCGTCTACTATAGCGTAGCATTAAAATAAATAACGTCCCGGGCTTGGTAACAGGGTGATGGGTTCCTACCTCATGCATACTACTCAACTACAAGGATTCAATAACACTACTGAGGGGTGGTTGCAAAGGTGCCACTAAATGCAATAAACATAGGTATGAAAGCAATGGTCAAAGTGAACTTGCCCGGTGATGTTGACGAAGAAGAATTATCATTCTCAAGAAATAACTTGATAGACTACTCGTCACTCTCGATGAAATCTATATAACAAACATATCATTCACATAAGCACTCACACTAACAATCAAAACAAAAGAGAGAGCGAATAAGAGTCCAAGGAACTTCAAATAAAACTAGGAGTCTTCTTCTACAACATTCACAAAAATAGTTTTGTCTAACGGAAAATAAAACACTAAAATAACAGAGAATAAAATATAAATTTAGTTAAGACAAAAAAAATAAAGTATTTTTTTCATAAAGCTATTTTGAAAGTATTTTCAATTGGGAGTTAAAACAGTAGAAAATCCATTGCAAGTTATTAGCGAACTTGAATTGATTTCACGATAACAAAATAAAAATAAATATAAAAACTTGTTGAACACCTACTGTTTAACTAATAGAAACCAAACATAAACTTTCTGAAATATAAAATAAAATAATTTAAAACAACTATAGAAAAAAAGTAGCTATAATTGAATAGAACTAAAACAGAATTTGTTTTACATGAAATAATAAGCTAAAATACTCAAACAATTTTGAAATTTTTACCACTGGTAAATATGATCACTAGTGATCAGTAGAAAAAGAATCAAATAAAATATATTTTAAACTCCCGAATAAGCAAAACAAGCTTTAGTTCAAATCTGATCTAACTCAATTTTATAAATCCAAACATAGACAAATTATATATTTTTGGAAACTACAAGAAAATTGTGATCTAACATAAAAGAATCAGCATCATTGGACTTCTAGATCAAAAGTTATAAGCTAAACAAGAACGGAACTAAATCTGTTACGGAAATAAATCTGAAAACAAAACGGCGACGTGGCGAGATTTGATTGGTTGTCGTCGGGTGTGCGCTTTTAGGCTATCTAGAGGACGGCCGCACATTTGAAGAAAACGGTTTGGCTATTAAGTGATCTATTTGGGGCCTTAGGATCAAGATCTAACGGTGGTACGGGAATAGACAAAAGAAAGAAAAAAACAACAAGGAGTTACTCAGACGTGAGGCGGAGATGGCGGGAAGGAGGCAGCGATGTGGAGGCTGCTCGGCGAGGGGCGAGGTCGCCGAGGGTGGGGTGGCGGAGGAGGGGTCGGCGCTTGGGAGGTGGCGCTGGGCGCCTCAGTGCTGCTCACTCCCGGCGTCTGGCTCTGGGAGAGCTCTGTAGCAGCAAATGGGGCGGCGAGGTGAGGCAGAGGGGCGGTGGGGGTGGAGGTGGCGTGGGGTGGCGGAGGAGGTGGGAGGAGGCGGTGGGGAGGCACAGGGGTGGGGCGCGAGGGTGCTGCAGGCGATGGGGAGGTTCCAGAGAGCTCTGGTGAGCGTTCTAGGCAGGAAAAAGGAGGACGGTGGCGAGAAGGCTACAGGCAGGGAGGCGTGGTGATGGGAAAAATGGAGCGAGGAGAGGAGGGGGTTTTATAGGCGGTCTCGGGAGGCGCTGGGATGGAAAGACGAGGGAGATCGGGAAGGTGGAGTTTCTGTCTCCATGGATATGGAAAGCTTCAGAACGTGAGAGGAAACAGAGGAAGGAGATGATCTCTTGTTGGGCTAGAATAGGAAAGTGCTTAATGGGCCAGGTTTTTCCTAATAAAACGATTCCATTCCTATTTTAAAATTAGGAAACTAAAACAATAAAAGGAAATCAAATCAATTGAATAAAGAGTTTTATATACTAAAATTATGAGAAAAATAAAATGTAGATGATGAGCATTATTCCACGGCCAAAATAAAACTTAAAAAAATGTTTTTCAGAAAATCCCTAAAGGCTTTATTTCTTTTTGCAAATAATTTTTAAATAAAAACTTTGGTTTTCTTGGCTCAAATATTTTCAAAAATGCCCCTGATTTTGGAGGGTCATTTTCCTCCGCTCTTTCTTGCTTGCAAGAATTTATTTTCGGGTATTTCTGGGAAGAAAAATAGAGAAGCAAGTGCAAATATTTGAAAGAATTAAATTGCAAAACTCCGTTCAAATTCTTTATAGTTGAAGAAGTCATGTCATCTTCTCTCATTGATTTTAATAGGATGAATTTGAATTTACTGGAGAAGGGGAAAGTCATTTTATTCCCTCTCTTTCAAAAGTTTTTGAAAAGGTTCAAATTTCACTCAAGTTTAATTCACTCAAGCAAACAAACAAACAATTCAATTAATTATATTAACATTCCAAAATTTGGGATGTTACAAACCTATCAAGACTTAAAATGAATCTAGTCCTCGAGATTCAAGAAACTAACAAGAAAAGGTTAGGGTTGGGGTCTTCTAGCAAATGTCTTGGTCGAAGGTCGGGGTGCTACCACACTTAAAAACAAGGTCATGGTTCCAATAAACTCAGATATTTCCTCCGGAGGGCTGACAATGTATGTCTCTTCACATATCTTACAATAGCTCCTTCATTAAAGCTCTTACATCGAAGCATAGAGTTTTCCTCAAAAGCTTGGGTCGGTTCGTCAAAGTTGGAGTTCGTCCGAGACCGGATCTTCTTAGTGATGGGTCTGTGTCCATTCTAAACAACTATCGAAACACTCATGGTGGTCTACAATTTATGGTTTTCTCCTGCAGAAAGCGGGTGCAGGTTGAACCTCACCGTATAACCTCGTTTGGCAGCGGTTGCTGTAATGGGGTTCCATCGTCCTACCATTTTATGGTTTTATGGCTTATCGCGTCGACACTCTTCTAAGTTTTTCAAGGCTCTCGATTTTCCATCAACATATGATAGTTCATGATAGAAGTCTCCGTATGGGGCCAATCCATCCTGTGCTTGAATCATTACCACATATGTAAATATCGAATCACGTATTTTAACACTTGGGCATACTCACAAGCATTGCAGAATTTCTCTTGTTCTCGAACCGAGTTCGTATAAATCCATGGTTTCGCATGCCAAACAAAACATCTATCGTTACTTCACGTCTCTCGTGTTTTTGCTTAACCTCCTCTGAAACGTATGCTGATTGGATCACGATTCTTCCAAATTTATTCCTTTATCAAGGTTACAACGGTTCCTTCTCAAAATCTCGGGCACTGTGGGTTATGGCCCACTTCAACACTAGTGCAGCTTTAACTCATCCTTGGAGTAACTCTCTTGTTACACCTCCTTAAATCCATAGTACTACTGTTTCTTCATACCATCATATCAAAACAAAACTCCAACTTATTTTGTCCAGCTTCCTTCTATGGCCGTCATGAATAACACGTTTCTTTCTTCGTTGATCCTATGGCTTTATAGAGTACTATGACCAAAATAAGTGCACAAGTTTATCCATAAAATCTCATTAATCTCATATCAATCTTTCATTACATCCTTAACCATTTTCAGTAAATCCAAATTCCAAAAGTACTTGTTACAAATGCTGCCACCCACATGATTTGGTATGGTGGACATTACTTCCACTTTATTTATTTATCCTCCTCGAGGATTCTTGATCCACACCGAATTGTGCGACATGAGCCTTGAAATCTTCAATCTTTTGTTTCATCATGGTGGTCTTGAGCTTCACCTTCATCATCTCTGCATGCACTTCGCTTAGGTATTCCTGAGTATAACGGAGTCTTGCTTCAAGTATTTCTCCGATCTGGCGTATGGCTTCCATGGCTGCTTCACGAACAGCATCGAAGAAAGTTGCTTGTGGCACACGTGAAATGAAAAAGTACTGCCCCATCATCTTTGGGCAAACTCCTTTCAAATGGTGGAGGTGTACCTCCACATACCAAAGTTCCACTCCCTTATGCATGAAGGGGTAGCCTTTGTAGACTGCATCTCCTTCAAGGTGAATATGTTTCATCATATCCTTCAGGATCTTTGGGTAATCATGATCACTTGTCAAAGTCATGATAGTTTCCGGACCCTTAAGGAAGGACTCATAAAGGGTTGTCATCTGCATGTGTAGGATAAGAGGGGTGCTCAGAACAAGGAATGTATCTCCATGGGGAAATTGCAATTGTCTCCAGAAAAGTTTGGTGTTCAGTTGTCCATGGGTTCAAGATTTCGGGGTTTGGTTGAGATAGAAAGAAAAAGCAATTACCCACTCATCAACAAAATTATCGTTTGTAATGGGCGTTCTACTATGGTTTCGTTTCTAAGTCCTCATTTCTTGGTCTTCAATGCTCGGGAGTTTCCAATTCTGATCTTTGTTCCCATATGAAGGCCTTCTACCATTCTTCCGTAACTTATGTCTCTCATGGTTGAAATAAATACAAATCTCTGAATATCGCATCTATCCAACCATTCAATAAACACACAAAAATAATAGCAACCAAGCATTCATTTATTCAATCAATACTACAGATCGCCACCCACATAAGTTGGTATGGTCGATACTTAAATCGAGGAAGCGTTCATCTTTATTTCTCTCATGGTAGGATACTACTAAGCTAATTTATTAGGAACTTGGTCATTGTCCCCACGGGCTTCTTCGTGTGGACTTGATCTCCTCGATTCTTCGCTAGATTTTCCCCGTCGACTCGGAGTTTCTTGTGACGACCTCTGTATGTCTGAAGTTGTTCCTTGAGCTTACGGATTTCAACGTCCTTTGCATGAGACATGGTCCTCTGTTCTTGAGTTCTGACGCATCCTCGAGATCTCGAGGTTCTCCTCCTCCAGCTTGTTTACCTTGGTCTACGAGTCTTGACCTCTTCTCGTAGTGCTTCGTTGTCGAACAGGGCTTCCGGGAGGTCCATCGAAGATTCTTGGCGTATTGTTCCAGATCCTGATTGTACACTAAAAGTGGGGAGAACTTCATCTTTTGCGCTTCCGTCAAGGCAATAGTTGCTCCATCGACTTCGCCATCCAATCCTTCCAAAGAAGTGTGAGTTTAGTGCAGCACGATGACGATAGCATAAGCGTGCAATAGCATCATGGACGGCAGGGTTGATGCCCATATCACGATCACCATTTATAGTTCGAAGCTGATGTCTGCAGTCTTGGGGGCTTCTTTACGACCAAAAACTTGGGTCTTGACTCCCATGATCTGGGCGTCCTCTTAGTTGCCTTGATCTCGTGTATCGGTAACTTCAAGACTGACTAGCTCCACAAGGAAGGGGCCTCCAAGAACCTTCTCGTAGTGTTCTCTTTTGTTCGTAATGTAGCTCTCCATCTATAGTTTGAGATAAGGAAGGTTCAAGATAAAAGGAATGAGGTGTTACGAGAGTAGTACAAAACAAAGGTCATTCCTATTGGGGTCTTCATATTACTAAGTCATTTTCTAGGGTCACGTTCTACAGCCAACATGTGCTCGATACCATTTCAGATGGCGACCCGACCTCGAGACGGTCAAGCCTCTGTGTATATCGTGTAGGTCATTACATTGAATGTACCGCAAGATCACAACATGAATAAACAGATGGTAAAACTATACTATATGCAATTTGGCTTTGTGGCTCAGTATCTGAGTTTTGTTTGCATAAAAGCTGATTTTATTTTCCTACATCAAAGGAATAAATGAAGTCTATACTATGGAGTTTTCTATCATGACATGGTTCCGCCAACCGATGTCTCATAGCCCAAAATCATCATATGTTGCCCACAATTAAGTTATCAATCCGGTGTTGAGAGTTCCGAGATAGATCCAAGTCCAGATGCTCAAATTGTCCGTAATCGGGACACGGCTAATCGATTAGGTTTTAACCTCTGCAGAGGTTTGTACACTTTACCCGCAAGATTCGATCCCTCTCTTTACGTTCTCGCACTTCGTGGTGTTTGAGAACAAGATGACCAAACATGGTCTTCCAAAGAGTTCCTCGACCACCGTCCGTACTCAACCCATCCTACCGTAGTTCTACATCTGCTAGTACCGTCCCACCAGAGTCACAACTAAGGTTAACCAAGCCAGAGCCCATAATGACTTGCGGTTGCACGGGTAAGCTTAGGGCATGAAGTATTCTTCCGTCTCTTTGAGTCAGGTGAAGCTTTCCGCAAGATGTCATGGCGCTTCTCCATGCATCCCGCCAACCACTGGGTTCTCCAGGTGCCGTCAACCGCCCTTCACCCAATGAGTGTGTATTGAATTCTTGTCTCGAGTCTTGAAGTCTTGAGGCCTTGAAGATGCAGTCCTTGCAGGTGCCATCATGGAGTTGTCGTCATTGACGAAATCCTTCATTCTCACACCACTCCTGAGCACTCATACCAAACCCGTCTACTATAGCGTAGCATTAAAATAAATAACGCCCGGGCTTGGTAACAGGGTGATGGGTTCCTACCTCATGCATACTACTCAACTACAAGGATTCAATAACACTCTTGAGGGGTGGTTGCAAAGGTGCCACTAAATGCAATAAACATAGGTATGAAAGCAATGGTCAAAGTGAACTTGCTGGTGATGTTGACGAAGAAGAATTATCGTTCTCAAGAAATAACTTGATAGACTACTCGTCACTCTCGATGAAATCTATATAACAAACATATCATTCACATAAGCACTCACACTAACAATCAAAACAAAAGAGAGAGCGAATAAGAGTCCAAGGAACTTCAAATAAAACTAGGGAGTCTTCTTCTACAACATTCACAAAAATAGTTTTGTCTAACGGAAAATAAAACACTAAAATAACAGAGAATAAAATATAAATTTAGTTAAGACAAAAAATAAAGTATTTTTTCATAAAGCTATTTTGAAAGTATTTTCAATTGGGAGTTAAAAGCAGAGAAATCCATTGCAAGTTATTAGCGAACTTGAATTGATTTCACGATAACAAAATAAAATAAATATAAAAACTTGTTGAACACCTACTGTTTAACTAATAGAAACCAAACATAAACTTTCTGAAATATAAAATAAAATAATTTAAAACAACTATAGAAAAAAGTAGCTATAATTGAATAGAACTAAAACAGAATTTGTTTTACATGAAATAATAAGATAAAATACTCAAACAATTTTGAAATTTTTACCACTGGTAAATATGATCACTAGTGATCAGTAGAAAAAGAATCAAATAAAATCTATTTTAAACTCCCGGAATAAGCAAAACAAGCTTTAATT